>VXCM01008042.1:0-16278 GCA_014773175.1 Lucifuga dentata
CTCCAGAATTTCTCCTTCTCTTCTAACTCACATCCTACCTGTGGGGCATAACCACTAACAACATTATAACCAAAACACCTGGGACACAAACTGGAATTCTTCACTGCCCTAATAAAAGTATGAAGGCCCAAAACGATGATCTATACCTGAATCAGAAAATTGAATCAGCTGTACTTGAGCAATTCTGTTTCCAGGCTAACAGTAAAAACATAAGAAAGAACAGGCTAAGATAATGCTAATGGTGTTTATAAAAGAATCTTATGAGACCACGTGTTCCAAGACATAACTATAAATTTGCCATTGCCCAACAAACTAATACTTGGTTAGAAATTTCAGAAGCAGGATTTTCCAATCTTTACCATTGTGTTTCCAATCAACTGTGATGATGCTGTAAAAAAAAAAAAAAAAAAAANAAAAAAAAAAAAAAAAAAAGATAACACACATGAAGGAACAGAGTAGATGTATGAGTAGAGGAGGAATTTTAAAACACCTTTGACTCCCACTTGTGCACTCTAAACAGCTGAGTGTACTTCACTTAATACTATTTGCACTAATCTTACTCATATTCTAATTTCCTAATATCCTGTTCTTTCCGTGTGAGGTTAATTAAAGTCTAATCCTGCATTATGTAAAGCTTCTGCCACAGGATAACAGTAATTTGCTGTAAAAGTGGTTGTTGGGTTGTGTGTTGTGTTGGTGAGATGGGCTTTGACCTCATCAGCGCTGGATGCAATTAGGACACAAATCTGGATCATTATTGATTCACAACAACAGCTCGCTGCCCTCGTCCTCTGCTTAGGAGAGACAATCTGGTTTTGGCTCTGTGCTGTTATTTGGACAAGAACTTGACAAATAAAGATTCTGAAAGGCTCAAATTCTTTATGAGAATACCAAAAATGGAAAAATACTCTGTTAGAAGTAAAAGTTGTGGGTTTGCAGTTTGGTGAGAATATTGCATCTTCATCTGTCCTCTTGGTCTTGAAGTTCTTATGTGGATTCACATGTTGATGGAGCTGTAGATGGAAAAAACAGATGGCCCGTTCTGTTCAACGAAAGGACGGCGGAAAGATTGGAAAAATCCTGAACCTGAAATTTCCAGCGATGTTTTGGGGTCACCTTGTTTGGATCACGGCAGATTTACACTTATGTCGTGTATCAAGATTTCTTTCAAAAATATCATTAGCATTAGCCTATTTTTTCTTATGTCGTTACTATTAGCTTGGAGTAAAGTAAAGTACGGCTGATTTAATTTTCTGGTCAGGAAACGCCATCAAAAGTGAAAATTTTCCAACTTTTTCCCACTTACTACAAACCAGATGCTGATTTATTCTTGGGTCAAAGATGGAGAGCAAGAAACTCGTGGAGATTAACCCAGTTTTACATGACGAATTACGATAATTATGAATTATGCTGAATTAAATCTAGCAGGTTATCAAACTGAGTTGTTCGTAGACTGAAACTGCCTGAATCTCTTCATCAATCTTCAGTTCTTGAAGTAATCGATAGAATTCTCTCAGAAATCCTGTACAATGGGATGAACCCACATGCGTCTTTCTGTCAGTTATTTAAACGAACAGATAAAACCTTAGCAACGATTCCCTGTGTACTTTCATCGTCTGTTGCTGCGGTTGACAGTGATTCCGCTATAATGACCTGTAGGTCTTTTTGTCTACCGTTAAAGTGTGAATCATATCAGTCCATCCAAGCTTTAAGGACACCCTCTGTATTGGTGATGATGTAGTACTGGTTGGTGTGTTTCAGAGCATGTGGGTTGTGACCCTGAGAGGAGATGCAGGGAGAGGAGCTTTAAATCTCTGCACTTCCCATAAACTACTCTTCTCCCGCTCTCCTCCTCTCCTGCATATACTAATGCATGTGTGATGAGTTCGCATTGACGACATCTATCATTGCTTATTTGCTGTTTGTGTCATCTTGTAATGTTTCATTCTTTTCTGTGTCTTTCTAAATTTGCAGATTTGCCCACCAGCAGTTCCTATTGCAGACCTGACCATCTGAGAAGAGGGAATCTCTCTTTGATTTTCATCTCCCGAGGTTTATTCCTTTTTTTTTTCCCTTTATATGACCTATAAGACAAGAAACAACTCCAAATAAACCTTTTTTTTGTTTTTTGGAGTTGTTCCTTGTCTTCTCAGAAAGCTTGGGCTGGGCCTGGAACCGTCAATGTGTGGGCCTGTAATGTGCAAGTGAGACAAATAAACTTGACTTGGCTTGGCATGTAGACCTGCACATACAGTACATACACATTTCATTATGACATCTGTCTATCAAAGACATCTGTGTGTTCATCACCTCCTCATGTTGAATCCACATTGTACATAAGTGAAACAGTTTAACTTTAGCTCAGCGTCTCAGCGTTTTGGCTACTTTAGCAAGTGTGAATCATTTCCTCTGTAGAAACACCTTCATACCGTCCAAACTCTGAGGTCCAACCTTCCGTTTTTCCAGGAAGGAAGAAGATAATGCTGTATGAGCTTTCATTTTATCTAATGTATGACAGCCATGGGTCTATTAGTTTAGAAAAGATATCAGCCTGCAGATGTACCAGGCTGATTCTGGCTTTTTAATAAAAATCATAGTGTTATTACCTCCAATATGATAAACGTTTGTATTATTTATTGCCTCTGCCGAGGAAGATGCGTTTTTGGTTCTGTGTGTAAGATAATGTATGTTCGTTAGTTAGTGGAAAACATCAGGTCATTTGTGGAGGTAAAAATAGAAATTGATACAAAAGTTCAAATTGTAAATCCAAAAACACTAGTATTACGTTGCTTTCACATGATCAGTGGTATTTGTGCTGCGGCGAGCCATCTGCACGTCGCTCACCTTGCCGCCTACGCTCCCAACGCCCTGCGTCTTGGTCAGCACGTGGAACAGATCGCTAACGTAGCAACATGAGTCATCAAGAAGTGCCAGAGGTAAACATAGCCGTTTACAGCCATTCACTAAGCTACATTAGCAGCTAAGCTAGCTTTAGCTTCAGATATAGCTAACCTGACATTTCAAATACGAACGCAGGTTATATGCCTGTTTAAAATCTGGTATCCATGTCTGACTGCTGACATTTCGCCAAGCATGCAGCTTTTTTTCTCAGTTCATGATACAATTTTAAAGTTGTTGTAACACTGGGGAAACTGCTCTACACAGGTTCTGAGCTTCTCCTCCATTGTTGTGTTGCTTCTGCTTACAGCTCTCTGACTGGTTGCGTGTTGGAAACGTCAGCGGCGGACGGATCAAAGGTTGAATTTGGTTGAACTTTGACTGCAGCATCAAAACAGAGAATCTGAGTAGCACACATCGCTCAAGGTGGTGTCAAGGTGGCATTTCTTGATGTTGGGTGCCACCGCTTAGTTCCCAATACACAGTAATGGAACGCCCAACTCAGCGCTCATGCTAACAAACCCCTGCTAGCCTAACCTCAGCAGCCACACACACATTCACACACCATACACAGTACAAGCTGATTAAGTAAGAACCAAAGTGGTTGAAAAACAAAAACTGTCAATCTTAAATTTCCTTCCTTTACATTCAGCACTGTCCGGACATCTTCTAAGTTGGTATGGCAAAGAGATATTAAAGACTCACGTATTATAATATCCTCCCTACAGGGTGTCGGGTGGCGAGGATCGATGAGAACGCCAGCACTTAGAGACCAGACACAGACGGCATATTGTGAAGGGACTGTCAAGCCACTGACAACACCACGGGTAAACACACATACGACTATTCGTGGCTGCAAGTGCATCACCACACACCTCCACTTGTGTACAAAGTTGCACACACACACTCGCACACATTACTGTATGTGCCTGCACACACCTTTGACATGTAGATGCATCAAGCGGGTGCAGGCCTCTGGCTGGGGGAGGTGTAAGATTTCAGTAATGTGATGGAGTTTGATCCAGGGTGTCCAGTGTCCCATAGAGCTGCTGTTTTATTAGCACAAAGAGCACTCAGGGGCTCTCCAGTTCACACACACACACACACACACACACACACACACACGTTATTCTGTACAGTCCAATAACCACAGTGTAATCTTTGGGCTTTATGTAAGACAGAGACAGTGTGTTGGACATAATACAAGAAGCAGCTTTCAATATCATCACCATCATCATCATTATCATCATCATCATCATCATCAGCATCATCATCAGCATCAGGCAATGATGTCACCACTCCCTCACGATCTATCCAACCAAGCCACATCCTGCATGTTAGGATCCATTCCATTATTTACTGCTGATCTAACATCTGACCTGCCTAACCTAACCTTCGCTAACTAACTAATTCTAACTAACTAACTTTGCTACCTAACCTTAGCTTTAGTCTGAAATTCATTTTGGGCCAGATTCATTAAAAAAAAAAAATCACGCTAAGTNACCTTAGCTTTAGTCTGAAATTCATTTTGGGCCAGATTCATTAAAAAAAAAAAATCACGCTAAGTATGCAGCATCACACTAAATAAGCACCGTGATAATTGAAGCTCATTCATAAAGCTTCTCTTACGTTAACCACAGCACCGTGTCACATTAAGGTAGCGTTGTCAGGTGAGTCTCAGGTAAAAGCCAATGAAGATCAGCGTGTTAATGAGCTACTTCATATTTACCAGCCACCATTTATCCTGATTCATTTGTGTGTGTGTGTGTGTGTGTGAGGAAGACTGACACATAGAGCACAGCAGATGAAGCTTTATAAATGAGCTTAGTGCCACAAGAGCTTGTGTGAGATTGAATCAAAACTCACCATTTTAAAACTGATTGATCAGCTGAGTGAGTTTATCTATCAAATGTATTGATCACTAACACACGTAGGTAAATATTTAAAACACTGCCCAGATTTCATTCCACTTAAATTTACCACCAGAATCAAACACATCTTCATTTTTAGTAATTGTTCTTAATCATTGACAATGACCAGGCTGCTTAAGGATTTGGGAATTCGAGGCCAGGCCCAAAGTCTAGCCATCAAAGCCCTCTCCAATGCTGCTGAAAGGGCAAGCCAGTGGCTCTGGATTTAGAGGAGAGACAACACCTGGACTCCAAAATTATTGCAAGAACAAGATGATGTCAAGGAAGGTGAGCCTGGGACGCCAGACCTCATTGCTGAACCCTCTGAAGGCATAGTGGGCTCATCAGTGAAACACTGATGAGCCCACTTGAAAACCCTGAGGTGTCATCGTCGTTCCCACTCACAACTGCAAAGTCTCAAGGGATTGCAACAAACATCACCTATTCCTAAACAGAATGGATTTGTGTGTTTTATGAATCACTTCCCCGACATGTAAGTTAAGAAATACTGTAGCAACGCCTCTTTCAAAGCAAATGCTAAAAGATGCTTATAACAGGTGTTTATGAATGAGGGAATGTGGCTGCATGACGATATTTGCCCGTATCGACATGGTAAACCGTTTATGAATCTGACCTTGTGTTTTCAACATTTGCTTCATTGTGGACCCCCAGGCAGCACAGGGGCAATACTGGGGACCCCTTTCATACTTTCATAGTGTAATTAACAGGAATATAATAAAATCTCTTGGATCATAAACAAGGCCCCATGGCAAATATCTTCCATTCTTTCTTCTATCCCTCCCTCACATTAAAACCATTCTTTCTATATTTTTGATGATTTTTACTGTTTCACTTTTCAGATCTTCATCCTGATTGCCTCCATTTAGGGAGCAGCTCACTGGCAAGATTCAACGTTCAAAAGGTTGTGATGCGGTGCTGATCAATCAAAGGGATTTTTATGAGTAAATACTTCAGTTACTGAAGAAATGTCACTGTGTACATCAATTTCATCAAGGTAATGGATTAATATACTATTGGTAATTGCAGTTTAGTGATCTGTAACCATATTAATGGACCCCCCCCCCCCCNCCCCCCTCCCCAGTTGTAGATTGTGGGGGTCAGGTCAACATGTCTATTTTCTACTTTAAAAGGCCAATACTGGCCCGTCAGACAGTTCATTTTCTCCATTCCTGATACGATAAAGATCAGGACATTATTTGGCTTGTCAGTTTGAGAGGTGTCTGTTTCTAAAACTTGCACTGTCAATGCCTCACACAATAATAAGTCTCATGTAAAGTATTAATAGAGAGTTTTAGTCCTATGAATGTTGACATCGTTCTGTTCGAGGCTTTTTCACACTCAAAAAAAAAACAAAACATATTATGCTTTATGTCATCAACAGTCCTAACCTTTATCCAAAACCATTATTAAAACATAATGATCAAAGCCTAACGTCAATATGCATCAATGAATGAAAACAATGGAGTTTTTCATTAGAGTTTCTCTTTTGATTTGCCTTGTGTTCACAGAATTGTGGCTCCAGCAACAGCTAAAGTTCCCACCAATCCGAGGATGTGTGTATTCATATTCCAAATATTCTTGGCTAATTGCCTTTGATTGTCAAACCACATTGATTATGTGGAGACTGGCCATATGGGCTAAAAGCACTGATACTGGATCTACTTGCCTTCAGAAGGGGCCTAGTTAAGTCACTATGATTCCCCTGGCTACCTCCACAAAAAGTCAATGTGAAATTTGAACAACTTCATTTCAGTATCTATGTGTTTTTTTTTTTTTCTGTTTTTTTCCAATATTGATATGGGAGTCGAAAGCTTCGCATGGTCTTTAATGGCAAACACTATCAGGGGAGCATCACTAGCTGTGGTATTGACAAAGAAAGGAGGGTCCGGATAATGCATAGACTGTGACTGGAGAGTGGATCATATTCACACGTCTTATTGATGTGGCTTTTAACAGATATCATATTCATAAGCAGCATCATCTGTGGAAATGATCCATAAGAACCGCTGATGTAGCTCAGAGTTTCATCTTGTGATCACATAATAGACTAATGACATTATGAAATCATCACATTATGTGAATCATCCTTGTAAGACTTGCATTTGACACCCGAACAGAAAAAAACGACCGGCAGGTTTTTCCCTGGGAAGCCAAACAGATCAGGGCTTCTTCACCTCTAACGGCTCTAATTTGTCACTAAAGTAGAGAGAAAATCTGCAACTTGAAGCTAAATACTGCACCTTTAAAGGAAAATGCCACTCTGTTTGAATATAGCCTGTGCAAATTGTTTCAAGTAGCACAGCTTTTCATCTTGTGATCATATATGACATGAAATTAATGTGTTATGACTCATCATAAGACTTGCATTTGCTATAGCAACACCTATATTAGATCATTAACAGCCCTGGTGGTTTTTACTTTGTGCAAATACTTATGAGCTATTCAAACGCCTGCATATTATGATGCAGCTCACTATTTATTTAATAAATATAGCTGATGGAGCTGCACCAAATAGATATGGTAAATGCTGGATTTTACTGTATTCTTTTCAATGTGAGAAACACCAAAAAAACCAAAAGAAAACAAAACAAAACAAAACTCAATTTAGATCAAACTGAAAAGCTGAACTGAAACTTCAGTTGATGAAATAAGTTTACATGGCTTATCAGCTTCTTATGGTAATCTTCTAGAGCCTAACGTTTGTGTTTCTGGTCTCCATCTTTGGTGCTGATCGAACCAGTCTTTGTCTCCACTGTGCTCATTATTCTGGAGTTTTTGACTTCACTTGGATCTTCTATGGATGAAGTGTGACTTTATGCCACATGACCATTGCAGCTACACTGACTTACAACACCTTTAATTTACTCCAAACAAAGCAGAAATATAAAATGATCCACTTGTTCTCTAAAATTGTCCTGGAAAAAAAAAAAACAACACAATAATAAATAGCAGCAAAATAAATAAATAGCAGCAAAATAAACAGGATTCACTAGCAATAACAAGTAAAAATGTATGAATCCCAACTAAAATGGGAATCGTCAAGACAACCAATGATATCTAACCAGAACTTCAACCAACCAATCAGTCCAGAATCTAGCGTATTTAACTGTAATTAAGCAGGACAAAAGACTAAAGCAGAAAGAGAACAATTGTGCACTGAATTAAAAAAAAAAAAAAAAAAAAAAAGTCAAGTTTCTGAGAAAATGTAATGCAAATATGAAAAGATAAGTAGAGCTGTCATGGATCAAATAAAAAAAAATCAGCAGAAATATATTCCCACAGAAGACCAGTGTTGTACTGATCTATCATGAAGTAAAAAGCATCTATAAATCCAGTCTAATGATCTAAAAGTAGTTTAAACCTGGGCCTGGGCGTTTTGGTTTTGCTGATTTGGTGTTTGGGAATAACCTGCTTTCTCGACCTCCAGCAATAATCTGCTTGACACTGAGAAACCCCAGCGATGACATGAGCCATGAACTGGCAGCAATACACCCTGACAGCAGACATGCCACCGTCCACAACCCAGAACCAAAACATCCCCACCCCTCCTCCTGATGGATTAGCTCGTGTCCCGAGGGTCACGCTGGGATGGGCTGGCTCAGAGGAGAGTGATGGGATGGTGGAAGGGGGGCAGGGGACAGAGGAGTGTCTGCCCCATCTCACCTCTGCTGGCCTTTGGGGTAGGCTGTGATAGGGCCTATCTAAGCCAAGGAAAAATAATGAATGAGGTTATATCATGTGTGTGTGTGTGTGCACACGTGTTGACAGTGCCAGGGGAACATGTGTTATGAATCTATCAGGCCGGGCGCCCGGCCCGTCATCGGGTGGACCAGGGTTTGGTTCCACGTGCTCCTGACTGCCAGGATGACTGGCATGCGTGGCAGCTACCTGACCCCGCATCCTCCCCATCACGCACACGCACACACACACATGAATGCACATGCGTGCATGCACACACACACACACACACACAGACAAGCTTCTCCACTGCTCAACACTTTAGACTGACTGGGCTAGCAACTGCAACAGCTGGCTGGGGATTAGGGCACGGCTAGATTCATTGTAGATTCATTGCTCTGTGTGTGTGTGTGTGTGTGTGTGTGTGTGTGTTGGTGCCAAGGGACTGGCTGGTCCCTCCAGCACCTGTCACCTAAACCCAATCCCTGCCCTCCTAAACTGGGTGGATGAGCAGAGCCAGGACCTCCTCTGGGATCCTGGACTCCTGAGCCACAGCGGCATGGGATGAGTTGAGCAGGGTAACAGGGTNCCTCCTCTGGGATCCTGGACTCCTGAGCCACAGCGGCATGGGATGAGTTGAGCAGGGTAACAGGGTAACATTCTGGGGGGCAGAAAAGGGCCAAAGGAGGGTGGGATTCCCTCTAAGACTTAATAACGCACAGCAAACAAACAGCAGATAAGTGGAAATGGGAGCAAACATCCAGACGCGTCCTGATCACGGCAGCCTGTGGGGAGCAGCGAGTGGAAAAACAGCTTGTGTGGATCAGTGGGCTATTAATGGGACTTATAACACCAGGGTGAAAAGGGTCTGACAATTTTACACTCTGATCAGCAGGCTTGAACGAATATACTGAAAATATTGCCGAGTGTGCGCATGCTCACACACATACATATACACACACACTCATCAAAGGCTTACTCCACGGAGAAGGGGCAGTGCTCAGCTCTCAGCGCCCTGCCTTCCACTCATCTGATGACTCCATTTGCTACACACACACACACACACACACACACACACACACACACACACACACGCGCACACACACACCAATCATCATCTCCTTCTACACACCCAGAACCATCCACAGAATGTTGAGCTGCATTTTCCATGGGTTTCAAGAAGATCTTACATAATTTTACGTAATTCTATGTTCTAACTTCTACACAATTAAAAGTATTCTATTCAAAGAAAAGGTAGAAAAAGTCAATAGAACTTGAAAATACTACTATACGAACAAAGGTAGACATGATTAAAGGACCATACTGGTGATTTTGCATGTTTGAGCCCACATATACCGTATATACTCGAGTATAAGATGAGTTTTTTTGTTTTGTTTTGTTTTTTTTTTTAAAGAAATTTCACAAAGTAAATCGGGGGTCAGCTTATACACGAGAAATTCAAATTTGATCCCAGAGAAGGAAATTTCCAGGAGTGGAAATACTAGCCATTACCACTACCCATGGAAAATAGTTTAAATCATACCTTAGAATGAGATATTTCCTGGCTAAACATCTTATCCAGCACATTTTGTGGTGGCCAGTAAGCTCTGTTGTGATTGGTCAGTTACAGTAATCAGCTGCTGTAAATAAATATCATGTTTACCAGTACGTGGATTATTTTCAGAAAATCAGAGGAATACTATGACAATACCCAGAAAAACAGCTAATTTGCTAAACAAATAAATTGATGGAACAACATCAGAGAGTTGGCTTATATATGAGATCAGCTTGTACTCAAGTATATAGGGTATATTACCCATATACTATATATATAATTTTAATGTATAATTATTGCAATCACATAGTACATGTTTTTAAAGCTGCACTGTATTGTCAGCTGATTGATGGTGTGTGTGTGTGTGTGTGTGTGTGTGTATGTGTGTGTGTGTGTGTGTGTGTGTGTGTGAACCTTGTATTTTGGACCTGGTGCATTATGGGGCAGTTCCTGTTGGTCCACGCTGAACCTGCTGCATGCAGAAATAAAAGCTGCATCTGAAAGGACAGATGTATTTTCCTGTGTATGTGTGTTTATACATGGATTTATGGTTTCCATTTTTCCATATGTGTGATGCTTATTGCCACACCTTAATCTGCAATTTGAGTGCAGGTGGAAAACGAAAAAAAAAAAAAACACCTGCTGTGACATCAATGGTTGGGGCGGGTGACCACAGCTTTAAACCCTACTGATATGGGATTTATTTCTCTAGATGGCCTGATTTTAATATTGAATCATGTGATCAGAGATTTTATTACTGAGAAACTAATTATGTGATTTTTATTTCTGCACCTCAGAATACAGATCCTAAATATGTGCTCAGCATAAAGTGCATATAGAGTCATAGAGCTCCTTCAGCCTTTGAGCTGCCATTTCAATAGGAAAACACGCGTATTATATAATCATGACCTTAAATGGTAAGAGGGCTTTTAATAATGTAGGAGTTGTGGCTACCCATATACTGCTGGTCATATTAAATTTTAAAGGATCACACTGGTGATCAGGCATGTTTGAGCCTAATATATACAATCCACAACCATTTCCCAAAATATACTACTGTAACAGTCAATTTTAGATTGTTTTCCCTACCTTCCAGACTGCCATTGGTTTCAATTCATTCCAGTACGCTATAAAAATCAATTTGTAGAGGCTTGAAACACACTTAAGATGCGTTATCCACCACAGAGAACACATCTATCAGGTTTTTCATCGAAGTAACTTTATTTAACAATTCCAACACAGAGTTATACAGAAGATGATATATTTCTCCGCCAGGAAAAATAGTCCCAGGAGAAGATGGCTTTTATGGAGAAATTAAAAATCGTGCATAAGTATTAGCAGACGAAACATTAAATTTTATGGATCACCTGAACATTTGATTTTGAAAGATTATGGGAGTTTGAAAAAAATAACAGGAAAACTAAAATACGGTTGTATATTTTGGAAACTGGTTGTCAGTAAAGTAACATGTATGCAGGTTGCATGTATTGGGCTCAAACATGCACAATCACTGGTATGCTCCTTTAAGAATATATATAACATCTTATGCGCTCACTGAATGTTTTCCATATAAAACTGTTTGCAAAGTACTAACTGTAGCAACCAGATTAATGCAGTTGAGAAAAAGCTTCAGTTGTGACAAAATGAAAATATTCAGTAAACTATATTACATAATTATTTTTACACTGATATTCAGCAACATTTGTGTTTCAATTAAAGGGGACACACAATTGTTTTGGACACATTATTTTCCCCTCATTTAAATCGTGTAGTACAGTGGAAATCGTCATAAATGTTAAGGTTGACCTACAGAAATGTATCCAATGAGACAAACCTACAGATCCTGAACTGTCCTGAGGGCTTCGTTTTTGATTGATGTAACATGATGTAACATGTTTACATCAATATGTAACACACATGATTTACACACAAGGTCAGACACACAAACCAAAAACAAGGCTTATGAGCGAGTGTTTGGTCTGATGCTGCTGGCTGATCAGAAAAGAGTGGGAGCCTTAAAGAAACAGTACCACAAACAGTTTTCACTCACTGTGCACAGCAGTGCTGCAACAAAGCAGGGTAGAAGTTAAAAAAAAAAAAAAAAAANAAAAAAAAAAAAAAAAAGTGATGCTTGCACATTAAAACATTGCAAAAGGTCTGGAAATCTGTATAACAAGTCCCCTTTAAAGGACTATACCACCCAGTTTGCATGTTTGAGTCTAATATTTTCAGTTTTCATACACGTCACGTAATGTTACTGACAATCATTTTCCAAAGCATACTACTGGAACAGTGAATTAAAAATGTTTTTCCTACCTTCCAGACCTCCACTGGTTTCAGTTCATTCTGGTACGCTATTAAAATCAACTTGTTGATACTTGAAATGTTCTTGGGATAGGGAATCCATCATCACCAACAAGACGTGTATTCAGGTTTTGTTTTGTTTTTTTGTTTTTTTTGTAGACATTTTGTAATTTTAGCGTTTAAGAGCAATAAAAAGCACAGAGTGAATGTATGTCTCCACTGGGGAGACAAAATATTTGATTTGGAAAGATTAAAAAGTTTTGCAAAATATCAGGAAAGCTGAAATATGGTTTTATCCTTTGAGAAATGACTGTCAGTAATGTTACATGTATGAAAATTTAATGTATTACGATCAAACATGCAAAATGGGAGGTATGGTCCTTTAATATCTATTTGAATATATACTATCATCAATTGTTATATTAAAAAAAGTGGCAGAATTCCTGCCAATGTTCAGAATCCAATGCAGATTTGCTGTTACATTTAATCAGAAAATGTTCGTAGACATCCTTATTCTACTATTTTATATAATACAGAAAGCAGCTAAAAGGAAATTATGATTGTACATGATTATGCAGGTGGGATTATATTTGACTCTTCTGTCTGTTTAGCTATTCATGCTAATGCTAATGACGAAGCTTTTCTCCTGTTTGAAAGCATCACTTCCTCTTTATCAGATCAGGGAAGACCAATTCCGTCTTTATAAAACAACAAAAGTGAAACTATTAAAGGGCTGGCTAAATGTTGAATCACCGTTGTGTGACAGAGTTAGAAAACAGACATGTAACATGTATGAACATGTTGCAGATTATCACAGATTATCAAAAGACATTACCCAATGTCTATTTTTAGCCAGGTGGTGTTTTTGCTTTTGTGTTCTACATGTGAGGTTTAGTCAAGTTTGGCTTTATTGTGAAGTGTGCTGCTGTTTTGCTATTGGCTGGTTTCATCCGCTGTGTATGTATAAGAGTGTGTGTGTGTGTGTGTGTGTGTGTGTGTGTGTGTGTAGTTTGGTCTTTTCTGGCCCTGGGCAGCTCACTGTGATGGAAAGCAGACCCGGGCTCTGCTTCTTCTCACCCAGCGCTCACAACATCCTCAAACCAGAAACACACAAGCACACGCACATACACACACATACACACACACATGCACAGGTAAGCAGGAAAACACAACGCACCACGCAGACACTCACACATACTGGCTCATGTTATTGCAAAATGGAAAGACACGCTATAGACAAGCTGCCATCCCACTCACATACACTCACACTCTTATTCTAATAACACACACAGTAACACACATGTGCACGCACGCATGCACACACACACACACACACACACACACACACACACACACACACACACACAAATAGAGTGTCTCCAGCCCTGTCAGGCTCTTTGACCGGGGTTAGATTGTGTTACACCTCAGAGGAGGAAAACTCACTTTTAACATAATGTCTGGCTGTGGCGTCCAGAGGAATAGTCATTAAGTGAAAGAGGATAAGTCAGGAAAGACAAAACATTCCCACGTCACAAACACACACACACACACACACACACACACACACACACGCACACAGGAATTTCAGAAGATCGGCAGGAGTGCTGGACAAAGCTATAAAAGAAACACAGGGGCTTTTTGAAAGGAGGGTTCCTTTTTTTTCCTGCTGAACACACTGGTACAATAATATCAGCACATGGCTGTAAATGTCACGAGTTCAATTTTCACTCTGAGAAAAGAACATGAGGGCAGGCAGGTAATATTAATGTAGTGAATCGCTGACAGGGGAGGGAAAACCTCTGCAAAACGTTAAAGCAAGGCCATGCATCAACGCTTCAGCTGAGGTCAAAAAGTATCTGACACCTTTTTTTAAAATCTAAAAATAATAAAAATAAGATACGATCAACTTATCCTGCAGTTCCCTGTTCGTCTTTTTTTTTTCTTAATCAATTAGCCAATCTGGAAATAAATACGACGGCATAAGGCAAAAAAAAAAAAAATNAAAAAAAAAAAAAATGAGGGGGGCATTATTTCAAGTTTTCAAATTCGCAAATTTGCAAGTTTGAAAAGTTGAAAATTTGCAACTTTGTTGAAAATTTGTAGAAAATTTTGTTTTAAAAGTCCGTATACTTATGATAATTTGATGAGTTTGTGCTAAAAGCAGAAGTATTTGTTTATTGCTAAATCTAATGGAAAGGTATAATTTATTAAGGTCATGTACTGCAGGCATAGTTATAACGTGAGGTGGTTTGATTCCCGTTCTCATTATTTTCCCTTTTTTCATTGTTAAAAATAAATAAATTATCTAACTATAAAGACAGAAATGTCTGTGGCACCAATATCTCTAGAACCTGTCATGTATGAAGTTGATATTCAGCAGGTTTATTGCTCAGGACCTATGGACGTGCAGTGTCACGTGTGAAGTTGTTTGGATGAGCGGTTCTCAAATTGAGCTGTGCTGGTAAAAAGTAGTCCGCGCGGCAGGATACGCTCTGGGCGCAGCGGCAGGATACTTATGGCAGGCTGCAGCGCACACCATACAGTCTGGCCCGGTCCGAATAGCCACTGCACAAGTTATTTTTAAAAATTAAAAAAATGTTCATCATTAAAAATAATTTTCATTATCATTATTATTTTTTTTTTAGTTTTTAAACTCACAAATTTGCCAATTTAAACTGGCAAAGAGTACATGACCTTATTAAATTATACTTTTTCATTAGATTTAGCAAAAGAGAAATACTTGTGCTTTTAGTACAAAATCATCAAATTATCATAAGCATACGGACTTTAAAAACTGGCAAACTTTCAAGTTTTTAAACTGGCAAATGGCCAGTTTAAAAACTTGAAATAATGTCCCCTCATTTTGTCTTATGGCCCTAATACACCGTCGTAAATAAATAACAGCATTGGAAAAAAAAAAATGTTGAAATGTAATTTTATAAGTATTGAAGAAAGAAAAACAGTTCTGATTGGATGAAAATTGTTTGCTGAAGTGTCAGCAGACCTAATGGTTTTATTCAGCTTCGGCAGCAACGCCAGCAGACAGAGAAGGTGATGAATTTGTCTTATCAGGACTTCAAAGATGAATATTTTCCAGCTTTTGGAGGAAGAGTGTGAGAGAAAAGCAGCGGGCTTTCTGGCAAAGTGTTGCTGTGATGCCGTGGCGTGATAGGAGCACACGTATGACTCATTCTCTCTGCCCTGAGCGCTCACCACTTGAAGGAAATGATTTACTTGTCCAAATCCTCCCTCCCGTTTGATCTTGGGAGGAGAAGTGGGGGCGATGCTAAGTTACCAAAGTGTGTTTTTGCCATCCTTCCCCTCCCCTCCTTCGCTTCTTGCTCCTCTGCTTAGCTTGGCCATTTTGTAATTTACGGCTGTCATAAGGCCGAGGAACAGTATGAGATTATATGAAGCGCTGTCTGCAGGCATATTTCATAAGCAAGATCAAACACGGGGCTAAGTGATTTCTGTTTCTGGGGTAACAACTTTAGCGAAGCTCCTTCTCGCAGCCTTCAGAGAGGATGAGAGGGTGACTTTGCGAGGCCTCAAACTTGAAGTATTCATTGCGTCTCTTCGCGGAAAGGAGGAAAAAAAAAAAAAAAAAAAAAGGTCCGGTAGCTTTACAAAGTATTCACAAAGAGGAGCCAAAGTCTTCCCTCTCATGCAACATGAACAAAACATGTCAGGCTTGATATTTCTCACACTGAAAAACAGAGCCGGACTTTCCACCTCATCCTTCAAAAATGGATCTTAACTCCTCCGCACGTGCACGCACACACACACACATGCATGCATGCACGCACACAGAGTGCTATCTGTAGTTTAGTAAGTATGCACTGATGAGAGGTGGGCAACAGTCCAGCGACCAAAGAGAGAGAGAGAGAGAGAGAGAGAGAGAGAGAGAGAGAG
>VXCM01008043.1:0-15710 GCA_014773175.1 Lucifuga dentata
AATTGAATATATTAGGCTCAAACATGCAAAATGGATGGTATGGTCCTTTAATAAATCTCGCCCAAAGATGTAATTTGGCCCCTAAAATCCAGTAAGACCAAAAGTTGTTGATGTTCCACAATGTTGTGAAACGTCACATTGACGGGCATGTCTGCCTTTTGGGAGTAAATGCTGCTACGTAGCTGTTCCTGCTACAGTCAGACCTGAAGAAACCTTTCAGCTGAACCCATAAAATTATCTAAACCTTCACCAGACACTGCCAAAGCAAGGAGAGAAACTCTGCTCATTCCTCTGAAACCTGCTGGAAGTCATCTGCTACAGATTACAGCTGTGTTCACATTCCAGGCCTTAAAGGAGCATGCAGTGATTTTGCATGTTTGAGCTCAAAAATACTACCAACATGCACGTTACACTACGCCAACACCTCCAACTATGGAATGATATAATTAAAATCCATCCACACATCATGAAGTGTGAGTGCTGACCTGAAGGAATCCTCCACAAATGCGCTGCACACTCGCTTCTTGATGATCTTTGGGATCCAGCTCTGTGAGCGAGAAAAGGGAGTGGGAGAAAACAAGTCAGCACAGACAAAAAGACTCCTGAAACTGATGGAGGACATGAGAGCTCCTCTTTGCTCCTCCCTGGAACCTCTGTACTTTATTATGCTGTTATTGATGATCATGTTATTAATGATAATGATGATGATGATGATGATATTTCCTTCCTGCACACTTTACCTGCAGGTGTTGAGTTTATTCTACTGGTTCAGGTGAGCTATGAGGGTGCTCAGACACACACACAATGCTGCTCAGACACACACACCACCACTCAGGAACACACACAACACAGCCCAGACACACACACAACGCTGCTCAGATGCCGGTCAGACACACACAACGCCAGTCAGACACACACAATGCCACTCAGGCGCACACATACAACACCACTCAGACATACACAACGCCGCTCAGACACGCATAATGCCGGTCAGACATGCACAACGCCAGTCAGACATACAGAGACAACACTGCTCAGACACACACACAGTGCCGCTCAGACACACGCAAGTGTGTGTGTGTGTGTGTGTGTGTGTGTGTGCTGAAGCGGCAGCATGTTGCACCTCTCTAACTGCTGTCTTCAGTATTTCCTGTAGTTTCCTAATGAAGGACAGTTATTGTTTGAACCCAAAACTCCAGGTGAGGCTGTACGGTCTGCGTCAGAGCAACAGGATATGTCAGAGTGACAGGCTGCCTGACCACAAACAAAAAAAGTCCACACTACAAACTGTAGAAAGTGCAGCAGGTGACTCTGGGACCTGAGTGATCAGATACAAACAAAAAACTCACACAGAGTCTTTAATGTCACTTAAAGACTGTGGAAAAATCAAAGATGGCAAATAGCCTTTAGCAAAAAGTAATGCTAACTAAAAACACGCCTTGGAGGAAAAAAACCTGTGAGACAGTTGAACAGCAATAAACATGACATCAACAAGGTCAGAGGTCATTCTAACCCAAAACCTGTCAGAACAATTACAGCTACAAGAAAAAGTTAGTGAGGACTTTGGAATTAGCTGAATTAAATTATTAATACATAATATGATCTTATTTGAATCAAAACAGATGAAGAAATAAAAGATAAAAGCACTTATTGCTAATATTGAGCCCACCAATGAGAGTGTGGTTTGAAACAGGAAGTGTGTTAATGAGTCTCTGAAAGCAGTTTGGAGTGAGATAAGGACAGGAGGTTGTTGTGGTTGTGGAGCTTTAGCTTCACCTTTAAAGTGAAATAAACACTTCACTCGCCTCCAGCAGCAGCATGAAGGAAAGAATGTCAGGAATGAGAGGAGATGGGTTCAAGTTCAGACATGACGATTTGATGATGATGATTTGATTTTATGTATTGTATTTTATTGTTTTATATTATTGCATGTGAATCACCTTGTGACCTGTTGTCTATGAAAGGTGCTATACAAATAAAGTTTTTTATTATTATTATTATGAAAGGAGCTTTCAGCAGAAAGGGAAGTTTGCTGTCACACATTCTGAGATCAGCTGGTGAACATGGGGTTTTTACAGAAGCCTCAACACTTCATGTGTGTGTGTGTGTATGCGCGCTGATTCCTTTCCAGTTTGCCAGCCTAATGTGTTGTTGGAACAGGATAAAGGTGCGACTGGTCCAACCTGTCTGCACACAAACAGGTCCAAACGCCGTCACACCACATGCCATTCTCCAGGATACTGTGAGGCTTACTTACCGCCAGGCTTCACTTCATGTTCACTTTTACCTTAAAGGCCACTTAATGAGACACATGAGTGTGTATGACACCTTAATAAAAATATATTCATTCATTCATACATATTACTGACAACTATTTTCTAAAACATAAAATTGTATTTAGTTTTCCTGTTATTTTTTCCAAATCCCCAAATTTTTCTAAATCTAATGTTCAGGTGATAAACTCATCTTAACATTCAATGTTTCACCTGCTGGCACTTACACGCCTGTAGAAGACACAGTCATTTTCATTTCTGGTTGTCTTCTGTGCAAGTTCGTGTTCGATCAGTTAAAAAAAAAAAGTTACTTCAGCAAAAACTTTAATAGACGTTTTCTTCACTGTGATAGATTATTTATCTCAAACACGTTTTAAGTCTCCACACACACGCACACACACACACACACACACACACACACACACACACACACACANAAATACTTTAACAATTTCAAAAACAATTTAACAATTTGCAAAACACTTTAAGAAATCACGAAACACTTTTTGACAAAACGGAAGAGGTAGGGACAAAGATTCTTGTTCGTGATTGGACAGCACTCATGTCAGTTACTTTTCTTCAAAGGAGCTCTGCAGAAGTACAGCATGAGGTCAATGCAGTGACAGTTCCTCTATTTTTGCAGGACCACCGGCGTGTAGCCGCATAAAACGAGATATACTTATGTATTCTCTGTATTGTGGGAAAACATTTCAGTCACTTCTAAAGTTTTGTGATATGTGTGGGAAGACGCTGGCTGTATTAAAGAAAAGGGGGCATGAGGAAACCAGGGGCTGATCCGGTCTAAGTGGTTAGCACGATAGTTATAAGATAGTTAATAAGGAATTCATTTGGCAGTACGTATTTTTTTAAAATGCTACTGGGTTGTGTTCCTGATTTAGTATAATAATAATATTTTCATCCTAAATAAATAGATGAACAAGCATGTTTTTTTTTTGTCCCATTTGTTTAATTAGGTTCTCTTTATCTAGTTTTAGGACTTGTATGAAAATCTGATCACATTTTAGGTCATATTTATGCACAAATAGAGAAAATTCCAAAGGGTTCATAAACTCGAGCACCACTGTATGTCATTCTGGAATGAACTGAAACCAATGACAGTCTGAAAGGTAGGAAAAACAATTCTAATATTTACCACTCCAGTTGTATGTTTTGGTAAATGTTGTCAGTAATATAGCATGTATGTGAGTTGTATTTATTACACTCAAACATGCAAAATCACCGGTATGCTCCTTTAAAGTTCAAAAACTCAGATGTGAATGTGAATAAATGTTAATAAATGTGACAGACAGCAGCTGATGATTAACATTACATCATCTGATTGTGTCTCTTCTTCTAAACAGGTAAACTAAGTAGTGAGGAATTCTTTGGAACACGCAGACCACCTCCATGACACGGAATCAGATTCATGTCATACATGGGACAGCGTGTAGATACGACCTGCAGGTGAGGGAGTTGAGAACTGAGCACACAAAAGGTTTTATCTCCATTTATAACATTCATATGATTCCATAATAAGTCTAATAAGTCCACAGCACACAACCCGCGTGGAAAAGCACGCTGACATTCCACGGCTCAGCTTTCACACCTGTGCACACGTACCTGATCCTTCTCCTTCAAACTGGCCTCTTTTCCACGCACTTCTCTTTCTTTTTCCACATCCCTCATTGCTCCACAATGATCCTCTGCTTCTGATCCTCATTCTGAAGCTGCAATCTGATCCGTGTCCTGCAGCTCCACCCACACACACACACACACACACACACACACATACATAGTCACAACCACAGTTTATCTCTCTCACACACACAGTCACACCCACAGTCTCTCTCTCTCTCTCTCTCTCTCTCTCTCTCACACACACACACACACACACACACACACACACANCTCTCTCTCTCTCTCTCTCTCACACACACACACACACACACACACACATTCATTTCCAGACAATGCATGACAGAAAATCTTACTAAGTTCTTATTTTCATCAAATCAATAATATGTCAGGTTTAAAAAGAGCACATATGTGTGTGTGTGTGTGTGTGTGTGTGTGCTCCCAAATACACAAGGCCTCTTTTATTTTTATTCTCTTTATTTTGTTTTCAAACAAAACAAACAAATGCTGTGGTTATTTCCACTGGTGATAAAACGGTTGCACTACAGCAGAGATCTAAAGTAGTTTTCCACAAAGACAAATTATGTCCAGCATGATGAGCAAAAGGCCAAAATGTCCGGGGGTTTCTGTTGCACCAGAAAAAGTTTTATGTGCAGATGCTGTTGCTACTATTATTATTATNGTCCGGGGGTTTCTGTTGCACCAGAAAAAGTTTTATGTGCAGATGCTGTTGCTACTATTATTATTATTAGTAGTAGTAGTAGTGGTAGTACTAGTAGTAGTAGTAACAGTAATAGCAGTAGTAGTAGTGGTGGTGGTAGTAATAGCAGTAGTAGTAGTAGTTTTAGTAGTTTTAGTAGTTCTAAGGAGTAGTAGTAGTACTAAGGAGCTGTACTTCCGGTTTACTCTGCCCGACGTAATAACCCATTTTCTTTACACCAGACACTTTCAGTGAAATCAGCACATACTTTTGATCTGTTTGGGTCAGCACAGGCCAGACATTTGGCTCTCGTGGGCCAGATGTGGCCCACGTGCCAGCTTTTGGGATTCCATGCACTACACATTGGTGGCCATTCAGGCTGGTTCAGACACACCTTGTTTCCATGGATACAGAACATAACCAATTCACGAACCAAAACTTTTCTGGTGGGAAAACACGAACAGAAAAACTTAAAGTGAGCCAAAATATAGCAGCAAAAGTCATGTGACAACACTCTCTCTGCTCATTGGTCAGAAATGTCTGGGGGTGGAGAAAGAAAATCAAAACAGGAAGTAGTTTCCCATGGTGGTAAAACTACCATATATATTCGAGTATAAGCCGAGTTTTTATTACAAAATTTCACAAAGCAAATCGGGGGTCGGCTTATACAGAAGAAATTCAGATTTGATACCAGAGAAGGAAATTTCCAGGTGAAAATACTACCCATTACCACTACCCATGGAAAATAGTTTAAATCATACCTTAGAATGAGATATTTCCTGACTAAACATCTTATCCAGCACTTTTTGTGGCGGCCAGTTGTTGTGATTGGTCAGTTAGGGTAATCAGCTGCTGATTACCCTAAATGTCATGTTTACCGGTGTTAGAGCCATTTCTTGTTAATTATCAAATGTTTAAAATTTTTAATTTGGGAAAAGTGAAATCAAATAAGTTATTATTTTTGAATATTTATATCTTAACTGATTGATTAGGTGATGATTGCTGGCTGCTTCACGGAGGAGGAGGAGTCTATTTCTAGACGCTGAGCTGGAGGCTGATCAGTGTTTATGAGGAACGGGGCAGCGGTGTAGTTTTTACCTCACCTCACATCATGTTTTGTTATTTTTTTGTGTATAAGCCGACCCCCCAATTTGCTTTGTGATCCTTTCCTAGTCATAACATCATTTGATCAATAAAGAAGAAAACTATGACAGCAGAAGCGGAATCTGACTTCAAGACAACATGTGGAAAACCACATGTTGCTTCACACAATGTGAAAAAGAATGGAGCAACATGCTGAGAACATACAAGCACACACTAACCTGAACACGTGTCACTGAACAATATCGCTTTTCATTGTTTTTCTAAATGAAGGAAAATGGAATCCAGATGTCAGAGTTAAAGAGACGGGTGTCTGCTGTAAGACACACAAATATAACTTTTGATGCATTCCTACAAGTGCTCTCTTCATTTTCATTCTGGGAAATTGTGATTTTATTTCACGTTGTATTATGCTCCTACTTAAGCACCTGACTTAAGTAAGCTAAACTGAGCTAAGCTCAAGAGTCTTACTATATATTTATGTTGCATTACTGACAACCATTTTCCAAAACATAACACTGTATTTTACTTTTCTTGTTATTTTTTTTCAGATCCCCTAATCTTTCAAAATCAAATGTTCAGGTGATACACCCACCTTAAAATTCAGTNTTCAGATCCCCTAATCTTTCAAAATCAAATGTTCAGGTGATACACCCACCTTAAAATTCAGTGTTTCTTTGCTAAAACATACACACGATTGTAGAAGGCACAGCCATTTTTAATTTCTCAGTAAGAATTCTTTTGCTGGGCCTATATTACCTGATGGAGACGTACATTTTCTACCGTGCAGCTCCATGTTGGATCAGTTAAATAGTTACTCCAACAAAAACGTAATACACATCATGTTCTCTGTGATGCAGTATTTATCTAAACATGTTTCAAGTCTCTACAAGTTGATTTTTATGTCGTACTGGAATGAACTGAAACCAATGGCAGCCTGGAAGGTAGGAAAAACNCAAGTTGATTTTTATGTCGTACTGGAATGAACTGAAACCAATGGCAGCCTGGAAGGTAGGAAAAACTTCTAAAATTTTCCACTTGAATAGTGTTTCGGAAAATGGCTGGCAGTAACGTAACATGTATGTAAGTTTTATTTAGTGTTTTTATTGGGCTCAAACATTAAAACCACAGGCATGGTCCTTTAAGGTTTGACCACAGATTTAAGTCTGTTTTAAATATTTGTCTTCTGTTGTCACTTACTTTTACAAAGAACAATTTTTACAATTTGTTTTTTAAATTCCTATTTTCTATCATTAACCTACAAACTCCTCCTCCTCCTCATTTCTAAAATTACCACTGATAAAATGATGAAGATATTCATTTTGTTGTTGGTGATGATGGTGGTGATGATGAGGGTGATGATGAAGATGATGACAAATGGAGATGATGGTAAATATGCTGTGAGAAACTGTGTTATTGTTTAATATTTATTTGTTCACTCCACATAAATTTATACAGGCAGCAATGATGTTTACGACAACTCTCTCCTCTCTCTCTCTCTCTCTCTCTGTGTGTGTGTGTGTGTGTGTGTGTGTNCTCTCTCCTCTCTCTCTCTCTCTCTCTCTGTGTGTGTGTGTGTGTGTGTGTGTGTAAAGATTAGGGAGACAGTACAGGAAACAGGAGCTCCACCCAGGAAGTTCACTTCCTGCTATTCTGCACGCAGTGTCTAGGGGAGCAGTCGTGGAGTCATGTGAATGGTCTGGGGGCGGGGCTATGTGTTCTGGTTCCTGTACAAAGTTACAGTATGGATGTAACTACAGTCGAAACTGACGATAAGATACTACTGTCAGAAAATTTTCCTAAAACTTCAGTTTAACATTTGAGAAAGCAGCTGTAGAGGAATGTGATCACATGGTGCGTACCTGCTCAGGTGCTTTGGTTGGACAGCTGGAGTCAGTTTCAGAAAGCAGGTTTAGTGAAAAATCTGCGTTTGTTGACTCAGAGTTGAAGAAAATGTTCCTTTAAAATAGGACTTGCAGGCTAAAGCTTTCACAGAATTTACACCAGTGAGTTTATATAAATTAAATAAATTATATAATTACCACTTCAGAAGAGAATGTTTGTATGTTTTGTGAAACGGAAGAGAAAAATCTTCCTTTTGCTTCATGAAATGAGAACAGACATGATGACATCTCTGCTGTCTAACATGGATTATCTGCTGTTTGCAGTTTTTTTTTATTTTGTTGTTGTTTTTTTTTTATTGCTAACAAGCATTGGTCCAAACTGAAGTCACATTGTCAAAACTCTTCACACAGTCAGAAACAGAAGTGTATGTGGACCAAACTGGCGATCATTTTTCATTACTTTCACATAAAATGCATCAACGACCACATTTTCCAAAACACATGAACTCTTTTCTCATTCATACTCCATCACCTGGAGAACACCTGATATCTGCAGCACATTTTTACATGCTAACACGTTGTTTTTAAAACTGTTAAACACATTCAGAACAGAATGATGGCAAATTTCCTGCATTTCTGCAGTAACCAAGCATATAGAAAAAATTTAAAATGAGATCATAATCATTCCAAACACAGCTGACTGAGTTTCAGCTGAAAGCCTCTCAGGTGTTTTTAATGTCGTTACCAAACAGACTAAAGGTGACGCTGCAGAGTGACTTGGTTTGGAAACATGGATCACAGGAAGACAGGTTGGTGGGAATTTCAGGAATTTTTTTTGTTTCAACTTTTTATTTTTCACAAGTAAATCACAATTTGAAGCAAATTGCTGCATTTCTGATTCATTCTTATTACATACATACATACTTGTTACATACATGACTTTAGTACAGTCAAAGTAAAAAGGTGTTATTCTATAATGAAATACTGATTTATGTGAAAAATCATTCACACTTCAAAGATAAAAGTTCATAATTTCTGTAATGCTCCCTGTTGTTACTGTTTTTTAGGATTAGTGTGCTATGGTTTCTGAGTGAGATTTGCTGCCAGTGTTAAGGTGGAATGAGCTTATTATGAGACATGCATGAAGTGTTAAGGTGGAACAAGCTTATTATGAGATATGTATGAAGTGTTAAGGTGGAACGAGCTTATTCTGAGACGTATGAAGTGTTAAGGTGGTTTGAGTGAGTTTTGGAGGTCAGATGAACTGTTTGGCCTAAGATGCATGTTGTTGATGCAGAATGTATGAAGAGCTTTGAACAAGTGGCTTCAGTATTGACCGATGCTAGTTAGCAATCAGAAAAAAAAACTGTAAACATGTTACTGAAACAGTGAGAGGCTCACATGTTACAGGGAACACAGTTGTCCCAAAAAAAAAAATAAAAATCATATTTTAAACATGAAAAAATACAAAAGAAATGACAGTTAAACATTTAAAAAGAAAATTATTTAAAAGGATCAACAAGTAAATTTCTCAAAAACAAACACCATGAGGAAATTCTGTGGCGTGAGTGTGTTTGTGTGTGAATGTCTGTGAATGTTTATGTGTGTGTGTGTGTTTGCATTTGTATAGATGTGTGTGTGTTTGCATTTGTGTGTGTGTTTATATTTGTGTTAGTGTGTGCATGCCTCTGCGCGTGTGTGCGTGTGTGTGTTTGGCTGTGTGTGTGTTTGTATATATGTGTATTAGGGGTGTAAATCGTCATCTCCATGGTGATTTGATGATTCGATTACGAATCATCAAATTAAGGAACAATTATTACGATTATTTAAGAAACAATTTGATGCATCAGAAATCTTTCATTTCTACCACGATTCGATTATTTGATTATCATATAAATTCAAAACTCTTTTAAAGAAATGTGACCATGGGAATTTAATTACATGGAATACAAACAATATTTAATACTCCAAAGTAGAACATCAGAACATTAATTTTTATTACTGAACAGTGCAGAAAGAAAACATGAATATTTAATATTTAACAGTAGGGGTGTAAATCGTCGTCTAATCGAGGGTTACGATTATTTAGGAAATGAATGGATGTATCAGGAAGACTTTAATTTTCCCCACAATTGGATTCAATTATTTTGATTAGATTATTATGATTTCGATTTTTTTTCTTTAGTTTTTACTTTACTTCATGCTTTGTGTCACCTGGTGGACTCTCCCACATGCAACGATTACTATTATGTATATTCTGTGAACTGCATAATCCTATTAATTCCATCATTAAAAGTATTATTCACATTATTGCCTGAATATTAATACAGATAAATAAGCAGAGTACAGCATGCATGTAAACGTGCAGAATGTCTCTGACTGAATGTGCTGTGTTTACCTAAACTTCAGGGTATTTAGCTAAACGATGAACGTTTATATCCCTAGTGTGTGTGTGTGTGTTCCTGGATTTCAGAGAGTCACTCTGGAGTCAGGAAGAGACACATCTGCAATGGAGAGAAACATGTCACACGTTCTGATTGGATGAAAAACGTCACATTTCTCTGCTGATACGGAAAAGTTTACAGGCTTTGTTGTATACAGTTTCACAGCTCTTGTCCATCAGATTTATTTGTATCTCAAATAAATGTTTTGTAGAGCTACATGTGACTGACGTGTCACTCTAACATACTACTGAACACAGAAACACATTTTTCATAAAATAACAAACATGCTGCTTTCTTTCTTTAAACATGAGGAAACTGCATGATCAGGTAACGAGAAGATTTTGTTTAAAGGAACAACCGGTGGTTTTGCAAGTTTGAGCCCAATAAATATCACCCACACACATGCATTATTTCATTATGAACCATTTTCCAAAACATAAAACCATATTTTAATTTTAACTCAAATCCTCTAATCATTCAAAATCAAATGTTCAGGTGATACAAAATAATTACCTTAAAATTTATAAAAACACTTATGCATGATTTTAGAAGACACGGTCATTGTAAATTTCTCAGTAAAACTTGTCTTCTCTGGGACTGTAATTCCTGGCAAAACCATTAACTTTATTTTTGTTTTGCTTTGCTCTGTGTTGGATCAGTTAAATACAGTAATTTTGATAAAAACTTTAATAAACGTTTTGTTCTCTCTGAGAGATTACATTCTCAAACACCATTTCAAGTCTCTACAAGTTGATTTTTATGTCATACTGGAATGAACTGAAACCAATGACAGTCTGCNCATTTCAAGTCTCTACAAGTTGATTTTTATGTCATACTGGAATGAACTGAAACCAATGACAGTCTGCAAGGTAGGAAAAACAATTCTAATATGTATCACTTCAGTAATATGTTTTGGAAAATAGCTGCCAGTAATGGAAGATGTATGTGGGTTGTATATATTGGGCTCAAACATGAAAAAAATCACCGGTATACTCCTTTAAATGAAAGCGAAATGGACAGGGTTTTACCTCTGAGGACAGGAGGGGGACGGCTGGCTTTAATGACATCACTCTCAGACAGAGCGTCCATCATCCAGGAGAGGGCGCTGCAACAATACTCCACCTGAGAGAGAGAGAGAGAGAGAGAGAGAGAGAGAGATTTTTTTTGGATTCTTTAATTTACTAGAATAGAATAGAAAGCCTTTATTGTCATTGTACACTGCGTATACAATGAGATTAGAAGAGCTACTCCTAATCAGCGCATCAGATTAAAAAGAATAAAAGATTTAAACAATAGATAAATACATTCATGCATTCCCTGGTTAAATTGCACCTTTTAAGAGTTGAGAAATCTAATGGCCCGGGGATAGAAGCTGTTTTTGAATCTATTAGTTCTGCATTTTAGGCACCTGTACCACCAGAGGGCAGGAGGTTGAACTATTCATGTCATCTTTAAAAAAAAAAAAGTTAATCAGTTCATACAGTTAGAAATCATACTTAACTCACAAAACAGGGATTAAAATACAAACTGCTGTTTAAAGTGGAGCTGATTATTCCTCCCAAACACCCAATATATACAGTATATATATATATATGTATGTATGTGTATACACATATATAGTGTATATACTGCACGAAGCACTAAAGTGTGTCATGCACTAACGTGTCATACACGTGCACTAACCTCTGTCTCCAGCACATGCAGCCGTCTGTCGTGGTCACGGATCTCAGACATCTGCTTCAACATGCTGTCCACCCTGCAGGACACACATGCACATGCGTGCACACACACACACACACACAGAGAGGTCAGCTCAGTTCATGCTGGATTGAATATAACATGAAAACAAACAGCTGAACATTTTGAAGTTGTAGTTTTTTATTTTATTTTATTTTTATTTTATTTTATTTGCTGTTTTGAGTTTTGTTGAGCCATATGACAAATTACATTATTACTACAACTTCACATGCAATTATACAAAGGCAACAAGATAAAACTGCAAAGCTGATCCAAAACACATTTAATACAGATATTAATTTGATAAATACACTGCTTACATATTTGTATTAATGCATCAACACATTTTGTTCATTTCAAAAAGAAACGTTTATTGTTGTAACTGTATCAGTCACATTTTACTCTTTGTCCACTCTGCCTTTGTGGTTGCTGTACTGTACGTGGAAAATATTTGCCCTTAGCTCAGACTGTCAGGCTGACTACGCGTTATCCGCAGGGCTGCGTGATGGAGCCAGCAGCAACGTTTTTTAAGGTGTAGTTTACCTAACTGCTACTGGTTACAAAAAAACCTAAAATACATTAAAGGACCATACTGGTGATTTTCTATGTTTAAGCTCCATAAATACTACCTACATACATGTTATATTAATGACAATCATTTTCCAAAACCTAAAATCATATTTTAGTTTTCCTGGTATTTTGTCAAATCCCAATCTTTCAAAATCAAATGTTAGGTGATAAACACCTTAAAATTCAATGTTTCATCTGCTAACACATGTCTGATTTTAGAGCAGACGGTCGTTTTAGTTTCTTGGTAAACGCCGTCTTCCCCCTTAACGACATTTGATGGCAGAGACATAAATTGTGTTCTGTGTTGCATCGGTTGAATAAAGTTACTTCAAGCTCTTCTCCTTTAAGTCTATTCAGCAAACTCCATTTTCTTCATAACTTATGGTCTCATTTTCATCTTAAGAGTGCCTTGGTAGCAATTTTAAGAACTCTTTTTCTATTGATGAAATACAAAGTTAATAGTTTAACTTAAGTTCAGAAGCAGATGCCTCAACCAATTTAATCACCTGTCCAGCCTACATACACTTGGTTAAGCTATTCTCTTCCATTCATCTCCATTTCCTCGACAAGCAGACTGTGCTTTGCCTGCATTCCAAGCATGCGTAACNCCCCCCCCCCCTCTTTTTTTTACTTTCATCCCTGCAGGCTGCACTAAATCCTCATGCACATTCATCCTTCCATCCTTCCATTTTTCTCTTTCTTCAGCCATTAACAGCAACACTGCTTTTGGTTCTCTTTCCAATATTACATTACCAGCCAAAGGAACAGCTCAAAGTGCCCATCCAACAATGCAATGGCCCCACTTCCATCTAATCAAGTTGAAGCTTCCACTCACTCCTAGCCCTTATTAACTGGCTATTAACTTTACTACAGAAACACCACAATGTGTCATCCTTCTCCCTTTTCTCCTGTATTATAGCAGCAGATCCTCTCTGTAATAATGTTTATTTAGCCTTGCTGCTCCAGCTGTCCCTCAGTGACATCAACCAGCTCAGAGAATTACAGGCAATCAGGGTTTTCATCTGCTTCGCCGTTCCTCAACATCATGATCTAAGGAACTTACTACTATTACTTTACCACAACACTATATGCTTAGCCTTCCCAGCCAAAAGAGCTGAACTTGATGATTATCTCTGTGTATCTGACCTGACTATGCTTTGAAGAATACTGTATTCCTGTTGTCTTTGCAACAATACAAAGCAAATAACAGGACCACCACTCAAAAGGCTTACTGCTCATAACTTTTAATGTAAGACTTGGACAGGCAGCTAAAGATGCATTTCAGCTTTAAGCCATCCTCAGCAAAACGCGTCTGTATCTGCCTGCCAAGTGTTACATTAAAAGTTAAGTGCTGCTCCTGTTTTTTGCTCTGAATTGTTGTGGTGTGACCAGGCACCAGTTCCTCATTTTGACATATTGGAGTTGTGCAGGCTCTCTTGCTCGACTCTTTGCAACGATAGCCAATCACATCACACATATGTCATATTGGTTTTTACTGAGCTGATCAGAATTCCATCAGACATTGTGTCCTAAAATGACGACATTCCAGAACACTTTGCAATGTTTAATGGCCTAATGTACCGGAATGTATCTGACATTTTGTTAAAACAGTTATTTCTCTTAGTAGCCCTTTATTCACCACATTCAGCTGTGCAGTGTGCAAGCGGACTCAGTGCTGTCACACAGATTTCCTGTGGTGGGTTGGACAGGACTGTGTTTTCAGATCTGTAGATCATTTGCTCTGGCCTGAATCAGATCTGTAGATCGTTTGCTCTGGCCTGAATCAGATCTGTAGATCGTTTGAATCAGGGACTACATTGTTGGTTTGGTTCAGTGTCACACAGAAAAACATCCAATAAAACCAAAATATATCAGCAAAAGTCATATGACAAGACTCTGCTCATTGGTTAGAAATGTCTAGGGGTGGAGAAAGAAAATCCAAACAGGAAGTGGTTTGCTATGGTGTCAAACTCAATCAAATGAACCAAGATGAATGTGGATTCTTTCCTAGTCATAGCATCATTTGATCCTTAAAGCAAGAAAACTATGACAGCAGAAGCTGAATCTGACTTAAGACAACATGTGGAAAACCACATGTTGCTTCACATCATGTGAAGACGTGCTGCCTTCACATGCTGAACAGAAGAATGGAGCACCTTTAACAGCAGGAGTTTGATTTGATCATCAAATCGTGATTTGTGACAGTTTAAGGAAGATGAGTTGCAAAACAGTGGGAAAAAAAGCATGAAAACACTTTATGTAAATGTGCTGTAGATAACTGTTAACAGCTGTGACAGAATGAATCTGATTGGCTGACAGGTTTTCCTCCTTTCAGTCTCCATATTTTCAGCAAAGTGCCTCTAAAATTGTGAAACTTCACCAAAATTATGAAGGAAATTATTTCATCACTTCATATGTGATTTTTCATTGCCTTGTTTATAGATTGCAAGGGTACGAATGTGCACAAACACACACATACGTGCACACACACACACACACACTTTTCTGAGTACAGTGAATGCATTCCCAAACTCACAGCTGATGCTGGTGAAGACAAGCTGTTTGTGCAATAAACCTGGTTCTTTACCTGCAGCAGGTGTCTCTCGTTTTTGTGGGTAAACGCGATCAGGTACGGAAAATTCAATTATCAAACTGGGGCAGACTGCTCTCTCTCTCTCTCTCTCTCCACACACACAATTGAGATTTCACGGGTGAGCAGACTTGTGCATTTTCCCTTGGGGGCACACATGCACACATACATGCCATTTATGGGCTTTACAGCCTAAAACTTCTTCTGGATCCNGGGCACACATGCACACATACATGCCATTTATGGGCTTTACAGCCTAAAACTTCTTCTGGATCCTGGATTCAGAATATGATCCTGTCAACATTATCCACCTGTCCCCAAAATTTAATCCAAATCAGTCCATAACTTTTTCAGATATCTTGCTAACAAACAAGCAGACAAACACCAGTGATCACATGACCTCCTTCGCCGCAGGTCATAATAAAAAGTCATGAGTGGCAGAAGCAGCNACACCAGTGATCACATGACCTCCTTCGCCGCAGGTCATAATAAAAAGTCATGAGTGGCAGAAGCAGCTTACTTGACAGAGGTGTTCTTAAGTCGTGCTGTGTCGCTCTCTCTCTGCCGCTTATTCTGAGCTGACAGCAGGTTTTCTTTCTGGATCACTTCCCACGTGTTCAGACGGCTGGCCTTCCTGCCCCGCAACTCCACAGCTGACACACAGTTTGGAAACAAAAGAGAAGGGAAAGAGGAGTCATCCTAAGCAAGGAGTCAGAGGGTGAAACAGGTCTGTCTGCCTCATACAGTCTGACCATTTAACAAACATCAACCATGTTTTTTCATTATTTTTATTGATCCTTCTAATCCAAGTCCAGG
>VXCM01008044.1:0-18598 GCA_014773175.1 Lucifuga dentata
ATGAGAATAAAGGAACAAATTTTATGGAAAAATAGATAAAATAATAATTTACATTAAATAAGTTCAATTAGCGTTACATTAGGTACTAATTATTTTTCAGTGGTAATTAAATATTAATTTTTTTTTAACAAAAGCTATTTAAATATATCAGTGACAGTGTTCTAGCTAGTCTCATGAGAATTACCNTTTTTAACAAAAGCTATTTAAATATATCAGTGACAGTGTTCTAGCTAGTCTCATGAGAATTACCCACATACTTCTGCATACATATTATATGCCATGCTAAAAATTATTAAATAACTCCAAGTTTATTTAGATTGGTAGATAACCTAAGAATTCTCCATCATATCTCAAAGTTAATCAGTCATTGCCTTCCTATTGTTTTACTACTGTTCATCCAGGGACTGATCAGAGTGTTCCATTACAGGTGTACTGGGTGGGACCAATGTGCGGAGGGGTGGCAGCAGCTCTCATATATGACTTTCTCCTCTATCCCAAATTTGATGACTTCCCTGAGCGTATGAAGGTTCTGGTCAGTGGCCCAGTGGGTGACTATGACGTCAATGGAGCGAATGATGCCACAACTGTGGAGATGACATCAAAATAGTGTCACTAAGTGTCATTCTACATGTCTATACGCCTGTATAAAAAGCTATTGAATTTAGTTTAGAATGTAGGCATTTTGACCTTGTGCCAATGAGGATTGTGGTAACAGGTTAGTAGTGTCTCATTCTAATTCACTCCTTTGTTTGACCACATACGGTTTTTACCCAGAATGCCTCTCAAGCATACAGTACACATCAGGAATTTCAGGATCTTGACGGAGCGGCTCTCTGTGCTGAAATCATTTCCCCATATCAGTATTTTATGTTGAGCCATTTGCTTTTGTATACATATTTCTAAAGTATATACAGTACTTGTATAACTTTTTATTTGATGGATAATATATTGTGTGCACATTTTTGAATTGTCTGTCACTTTTTTAAGTAAATAAAACACTTGTTATATTATACACCGTTATTATTTGTGCTTTTGCTATTAAGTCTCACTTTTAGAGTACATTTCAATGTGTTATCTTTCTAAAAGGAGAAAAGTCATACAAGAGTGAAAAATCTGGCTCAAAACAATTGAAATGAGAATACAGCAACTTCATTTCACTTTCATTTATTTGTCAGGGATACATACCCCTTCATCAACCAAGATACTATAAATGGGTTCACCTAGAAGGCAAATTTTCATCAGCTGTCCATGGCCAGATGTAAAACAGGCTCCATAAAAATCAAATAAATGACATTTGAGGAAAAAAAAATATAAAAGAGCAAAATAACAGGTATCATGCCTCGCGCAATACATGTGCACCCACCACAGAACAAAGAAAAGTGTCTGTGTTTTTATAGAAGGGTTATACATAAAACATCATCTGAAAAACCCACATTGAAAAACTAAAATCAATTATCAATTCATGTTATTATTTGCTGGATATGTTCTGACTTTTGCTTTATTAATGTCACAGTTGTACTATAGATAATTCTAAGTTGTGAGTGTTATGATCAGATCGATCAGGCCACAAAAGACATGCAGTACTGTCCACACAGTAGCAATTTGTTAAAAAAAAAAAAAAATACTATTGAGGGCAGCTAAAAAGACAAACCATCTGCAGTCGGTAAAGAGCTGTGGTTGAAAGTATCATATGGTGATCATGATAAAGGAGAAAACCAAACACAAATGAAGAAAAGAAAACCAATCACTGGTGTCTTCAAGCCAAAAGTCTTCCAAGGGGAGAGATAGTCCTGATTCAGTAGAACTACACCACATGACATGCTTGGCTGTCACAGGCATGCATTGCTAATCTAACAGGTTGAAGAAGTGCAGTGGGGCCACAACTGACAGAATTGTCCATGTGCCTGCTGGCTCATGTAGTAACAGGTCACATGGTTCCACTGTGTCTCCCACACATCAGGCAAACACAGCAGTGGTTTACACAGGTGGTCTTGACCTGAAAGATATTAAAAGTACAGCTGTCTGACAGCTCCCCCATTGTCAGCTGACAGCTGGACTGTTTGCAAGATCTTGATCTTAAATGCAGGGATTACCTTTCAGAAGGGTGGCAGTCTTTATGGAGCATCCCTGATGGGCTGGGAGAAACTTGCGTGCCAAAAGCAGAGGTGGTATGTGAGTTCCACATGCTAAGGATCCCTCACCACTTTACCATGGAGCGGCAATGATTTGTTGGTGAAGACCAAACTGTCGGTGCCTATAGTAATTACAGGTAGCAATAGAATCTGGTCCACTTGGATGTTAAAGGCCAAGGAAAACCTGTGGCGATGGATCTATCAGAATATTTGCTCTCTAAAAATGTTTCTGTTTTCAAAATATAAAACATTTCTGTCATTCAAAATACAATTAGTATTTTGAATGACAGAAATGTTTTATATTTTGAATGACCACTCATTGTTATATTCGGTTCAGCCAAACTATTATTTGGACTTAAGAACACTGGATGTTCTTCTGGGTTAAGATCTGTATGACGTTTTCCCTATTGGGGAAGTGAAAGAGAGAAAATGCATAAGTGTCACAAGCATTATGTCCAGAGGATCAGGTCCTCTACCTCCTGATAACACGAGCCAGTGGAACACCTGTTGTACTCTGGTTCTTCCTGAACCAGCATGAAAATCCTCCGCTAGGGTCGCTGAGTGCACATATCTTGGCCTTGAAAGTAGCATTATGCTTTTCCATCATCCCATCTGATTTCTCTTTTCTTGGCAAGAGTCAAACTGGAGTAGCTATCAGTTACTCTAGCGGTTTGTCAAACTACATGGCAGCACAATAGCGTTTTCCAGATCTGGAGATTTGGAGGTCCTGTCTCAGGTAAATGGCACAATGGTCTAGATGCCAGTTGTGAGCTAATGTAGACATTGTCTGAAGCAGTGTGAGAAAATGAGGCTGGATGCTGTCCTGTTTAATCTCTTCAATGCAGTCTCTGATGGACAGAAGCTTGCAGCTTACCAGGATATATATATCAGCGATTTCTTCGGATTTTTTTTTTTTTTTTTTTTTTTGGTGACAAGTCAGTTTTCAACACCCCATTCTTAACAGGGTTTGTTGGGAGTGAGATGAAAGAGGTCAACCATTCACTTGATTGTCCTACAGTGAGAGCTTAGTTTAGTGGGATTCTCATAGCAGCCCACTGAAGAGAACTCCCTCATTTCTGTCTTGGGAGGCAGCACTATTGCGGGTGCTGATATCAGCAAAGTTGGTGAAGTGATAACTGTTTTCTGTCTGTCCACTCAAGATATTTGCACTATCCTATACTTCAGAATCTGCAAGTCTTCATTCCTTCCTGTCACTTCTCTAATCTTTTAACTGCCCACTTTGGATTTTCATTTGCTTTTTGCTTACTATTCTTTTAAATTCACCTCCTCTATCCTGTATCTCTGAAATAATAAGGTCTATTTATTAGGCCATTGGGGTTTTGATTTTGGCTGAACACAAAAAAAGTGCAAATACATCTCATATGCTTGAGGAAAAAGATCAGGTCGTATTCTACTCTGGATGGGCCATTGTTAAAAGACAGAGATGATGGTGTAGTGGGTTTCTTTTCCTGACTTCTTACGAGAAGACAAGAAGCAGCCTGACCCTTTAACCTGAGAATTCTTTGAGATAGACAGCAAGAATGGGAAGCTGTTCTCATTGTCAGAATTCAAAGGGACCCATTTCCCTCAAAGCTACATATGATTGATTTTAACTACAATGCAGCCAGCTTTGCACGACACATGCTCAGAATAGAACAAGTGATTTGAAAGATCAGGATGACATTTAGAAAGAATTTTGCAGATCATAATGAGTCATGAGTGTCCTCATTTCCCTTTTTGTTTAAATTTGGAAAGGATGTTCTTCACACATCTAATGGTGTGAAAAGTTAAGCCAAATTATTGAACATGACATAAGAATCATTTATTTATTTATTTATTTATTTATTTNGAAAAGTTAAGCCAAATTATTGAACATGACATAAGAATCATTTATTTATTTATTTATTTATTTATTTATTTATTTATTTCAAATTCCTGAATTATTGGTAAGTATATTTTATTTTCAACGTTACAGTAGGGTGAAATGGTGGCTTGGTGGTTAGCACTGCTGCTTCACAACAGGAAGGTTCTGGGTTTGAATCCAACTGGGGCCATTCTGTGTGGAGTTTGCATGTTCTTCCTGTGTCTGCATGGGTTCCAGTTTCCCCCACTTTAAAACATGCGGCTTACACGAATTGGAAACTCTAAATTACCATGAATGTGATCGTGAATGCTTGTCTGTCTATATATGTCAGTCCTGTGATGGGGTCAGTTAGGTAAGAGGTGGGGTACACCGTGGGGTACACCCTAGACACTGGCAATCTGTCAAGAGCGTACCTCCACCCTACTCCCACCATTATTTAATACTAATGAGCTAAAGCTTGCACTTTTCTCACTTTCCCAATACAACTATGTCTTCAAAAATAATATTGGACTGAGCTGTGTCACTGATAGAGCTAAACCATCTGAAAATATATATTTTCAAACAAGCTACAGGTAGTACTTCAGTAGTTCTTCAATTAATGAGATTCCTTATGCATAATGCATATAACAAAACTGATATTAATGTTTTGTTTTGTTTTTTGTTTTGTTTTGTTTTTTGCTGCAATCATATAAATCTAACCTTCAAGTTTTAATTTTCATAAACATCATTTGAGAAGGAAGTCACTTTATATAATTTAAAGTCACTTTATATAATTTAATTTCTCCATCTGAACAGTTCTTAAGAACCACTTTATGAATTCACCTCACTCAAAGTAACAGTTCGGTCTCGTCTTTAATTAGTTTAAACTAGTTTAGCCTTCTGTTGAGCTGGAAAATGACTGATCAAAGAAGGAGATGACATGGAGGTCACTCACTGGTTGAAAATGCATATCTGTCAGCTGTTTCTAATCAGGCTTGACTCTTTAAAGACACACTCTTGAGGAATGCTAATGTCACTCATGATGTTGCAATTGGGTTGATGGTTGAACCAAATTTCTGCAAAGGCCTGTGTCACAGTCTTGATATTGAAATTCTACCTGTTAGTGTAAAGCTAAAATTTCTGAGCAGACATGTCAGAAATTAGAACAGTGGAATTTTGGAGGGCAGTTCTGGCTGAGCTGATTGGAATGACCATCTATGTCTTCGTTGGCCTCTCAGCTGTTATCGGGAACAAAAATAGCTCTTTCCCTGACCAAGAGGTGAAAATAGCGTTTGCGTTTGGTTTGGCTATTGCTACGTTAGCTCAATGTTTAGGTCACATTAGTGGATCCCACCTGAATCCTGCCATCACTGTGGGTGCCCTGGTAAATTGCCACATAAGTATCCTCAAAGCTTTTTTCTACATCATAGCTCAGATGATAGGTGCGCTGGCTGGTAGTGTAATTGTATATGTTATTAGACCAAAAACCACAGAGTCACTTGCTGTAAACAAGGTAAGGTCAAATCTATGTGATTCCAATTTACTCAGTAATGCTTCACTTAATGAATGACATTTTCTCCTTATATTGAGCAGCGTTTAGGGAATTGGGTCCATCTTGAGCTTGTTTTCCTGAAAAGCCAGACGTTCAACTGTCTAATGTTTAGTGTTCTCATCTGTAACACTTCCACATTTGCTAATTGCTTGTGATAACATGTTTAATTAAAATGCCATATTTTAATTATTACTCTTGCTGTTGTGCATCAAAGGTAGGCTTTCCTCATCAGGCAGTGTTTAAAGGATGAACGCTTGTGCTGTCGTCTACAGTAATTGTAATCAGTATTTAATCAGACAATTACACCATAAGTCATGTGCTCCCTTTTAGGTTAACAGCATATTTGGTTCTATTATTGTAAAATTAAGTTAAATCTCGTTGCTCCAGCTATTGTTGTAAGCACTGCAGAATTGGGCCTTATTTTAATCCCTGCTAAAGAATCTTTTACCCAGATTAATTATTTGTGCTGACTTGAGCACAGAAAGCAAACTGAGGTGTCCTCTTATTCTATTTTAGCTGAATGGAATCAGCCCTGGCCAAGGTTTTGGAGTTGAATTCCTGCTCACCCTCCAGCTAGTTTTATGTTTTGTAGTGGTCACTGACAACAGACATCATGTCCGTGGGTTTGCTCCTCTGGCTATTGGACTGTCTGTAGGGGTGGGACACCTTGCTGGGGTGAGTAAAACAAAACATCCTTATTTCCCATCTCATTAAATTGGTAGTTTACGTATCCTGTTTTGACCAGTTCCAGACTGAGACAAGGTGAACTGGCTTTAAATCAGTCTTGATATAATTGGTTAATGCTGATGTACGGCCAAAGAGGCAAGTTGTGTTTTCCTCTGATATGGTTTACAGATCAGCTACACAGGATGCGGGATCAACCCAGCTCGATCCTTTGGGCCTGCAGTTATTCAAGTGTCTTTTGATGATCATTGGGTGTGTATTGCAAAGCTATAAAACAGATGTGTTAAATTCACATTTTGTTCCTATTGAAATGGGGGAAATGTGTGTCCGGTGTTTTTCAGGTGTACTGGGCAGCTCCAATGAGTGCTGGTGTGGTGGCAGCTCTGTTGTATGATCATGTCCTGTCACCCAGAGAGGAGCCCTTAAGAGAACGAACAAGATTTCTGTGTTGCTTTGACTCAGAAGTGGAGAATGAAATTCAAGAGCCCTTTCTTGATGCCCTTATTGAATGAGTCTAAGAGGAAACTTGTTATAATAATGCTTAATTAAATTAGAAAAATGTTGAAGATTGAGTTTTATCTTGTTTCCTGATGTCAAGGGTGTGACCTCCAACATCTTTTCTTTCATCTTTTTTTTTTCCTCCCCTCTGCACACCAGCCTGTCACTGTAAATACTGAAGTGCACGTACATGTTATGCACAATCAATGAATTCAAAACAGATGAAAGAAATAAAAAGCTGGGCATTTTGGATGACTGTAGCTAGAGAATTTATTGGGATGTTACTGCTCACATTCATTGGTATATCATTAGAAAATACAATATTGTTGGTGTTTCTCAAGAGCTAAAAGTATCTGGCCATTGGCACAGATGAGGCCATATCAGTGGTGCCAACTTGAACCCTGCAGTCACTGTGGGTGTACTGGTCAACTGCCAGATCAGCATCCTCAGGTGTGTGTGTGTGCGCACTGTATCCTGGCTCATGCTTGGAGCAGTTGTAGCCACTGCTATAACTGCTCAACTGTGGAATTATTACAATTTATTACAAATTACAACTGTGGAATTATTACAATTATTTAGGTGCTTTGTATATTATTTTAATCAGTTCAGCTAAGTGATTGTAACTTATAAGTACCAAACCCAAAGGTCTGTGAGTTGTAAAAAAAATTCAAATTTTGTAAAATTTATTGTTTTTCCATTCTTTTATTATGGGCAAAATAAACAAGAAGCAAAGAAAAATAAATCATATTGATATTAAATGTCTTAAGGTTAAAGTTAAAAGTGTTTATGAAAAGGGTCAGTAGGGAACTGTCAACAATAGTTGTAATAAGCAACACTGTCATCCTCTGGCTCAAATTGAAATTGCAATACCTCCTTTCTATACCTCCCCAAGACCACCTTAAGGGGAGTATTTCTTTCTTTCGGTCTAAAAACAGATTTAAAACAGTCAGTGTTTAGCAGAGCATACAATGCTATTGCATGCCAATAGTACAAATTAAGACTGAAACAGGTAGCCTGTGGTTATTTTCTGCCAATTTTGGTTTGTACCCCACCTAATTCTGGTTTCCATCCAAATACAGCTAAGAATGGAGATACCAAACTCATCCGCAGACACAAAGCTGAAGGTATTTAATTCAAAGTCAAACTCTGGTTCAAGCAACGACAGCGATGTGAGTATTAATAAGCTCACATGTTCACATAATCACATTTCTTAATGTAAATGATTTGCTTTAATCTATATTTTGTATGAATTGTATAAACTGTTTTTTATTATATAAATTGTTTTATTGCCTTTAAAAATCTGGAAACAAGGACTGCAAATTAAGTTAGACATCTTATAACACTGCATTTTCCACATTTGTCTGTGGCAATGTTGTATGTATTTGTCCCTGCCAAATAAACAATAAATATNTGCATTTTCCACATTTGTCTGTGGCAATGTTGTATGTATTTGTCCCTGCCAAATAAACAATAAATATTTTTTTTTAAAATGCAACATGTAAAAGTTTATCATTGCAGTTTTTTGTGTGTATGATGTACAAAATTTTATATTTTTGGTTTATCTAGTGCATGAACTCATGCAAAAAAAAAAAAAGTNAAAAAAAAAAAAAGTAACGCAAAAAAGAAAAAAAAAGGAAAAAAAAAGTTTTGTGCAGGTACGTATGCAGTGTTACATATGTTACAGTGTAACATGTAAAAATGACTGTTTATATACCATTATGTGTACGGCGTTGTGTTTCTTTTGTGAATTATATTTCAGATACATGGACAGGTGGTTTACATCCAACTGCAAGCTGGATATAGGAAAAAGCTTTGCAAACTCCACAATTTTAGAAAATATTATTTTCACAACATACATATACTGCAATACATTCTTAGTTTTTGTAGGTATAATTTCGAAAACGTGAGGTCTATACTGAAATAATTACGAGTACTAAGTAATTCATTAAGCTACTTTTTAACACATGACAAGTGTTATTTCTACGCTGTGTAACAAACAGTAAAAAACGCTGCAGAGAGCTCTTGAATGCGCCCTAACAAACCGGAAGTAGTCTAGCAGCAGTTCACTGTGGCTAAAGTAGAAAGATGTCGCTGTCCTTATTTAATTTTGTCGACGCTAAAGACAAATTTACGGTAAAATATCAACATTATCTTTTGTGTTTATCATTTGGAATGTGGTGTGACGATTATGGCTAGATAGCAGGTAGTTGGAGCTTGTTTTTGTCATTTACTTTAATAGTTAGCTACCTAACATTAAGGCTACCAATAATACATGTTGTCGTACTTAAAATGTTCTCTTTTGCCCCTCACACATTCACAGGCTTCTGCCAGACATGCCATGTCTGTAAAAACCAGCAAACCTCTGATAAATACTTTCAACCAGATGCCCGGGAAGTAAGTTATTCAGTCTCTTGACACGCAATTCAGAACACGGTGCAGCGAGTTTGCTAGTAGCTCGTGTTAACGTATTTTCACTTGCATATGCTTTGTTACAGTGAAGCGGAAAAGAAAACCACACTTGATCAGGCTCTCAGAGGCGTTCTTGGTGATCAAATTGTAAGTGCATTTTATTTGAGTTAGCCCAAGAAACATTGTTGACGTGTAACGGTCTGAAATAAGTGTTTTGTTTTTTTTTTGCAGGTTGAGCAGAAGACAAGCTGTGACGACTACCTGTCTCTCATCAACCTGAGCATTGATGCAGTTACAGAGAGTATGTAATTGATTCCATGTCAATATTCGAATGTAACAGAAATCTGATAATAATATTGCATGTATGGCCAACAGATGCATAAGATGCTACCTCAGTTCCAGGCAGCCAAATCTGAATTGCTACAGCGTACATTGATATTTTATGTGTTTCAAACTCTGTGGCAGTAACTGGTGAAGGCCCTCTCCTGTTTGGGCCCTGGTAAAGGTCCATAAACACATGGCTTACTGAGTTTGATGTGAAAGAAATTGATAGGCCTGCATAAAATCCTGATCTAAAGCAGATCTAATGGAATGGGATGGAATTGGAACCCCAACTATGAGACAGGTTAATTGCCCAACAAATGCTCTTAAAGCTAGAAGCAAATACTTATAGCCATCCATGTTCCAAAATCTAGTGGGAAGCACAGGGAAATCTCCAATTTCCTTTTAATTCCCATGGTTTCAGAATTAGATGTTTAGCAGTAACATAGGGGTGTAATGATCAGATGGTCACATTCTTCTGGCCATGTAGTGTTTCAGCCAGAATGAGTTGTTTTTACAGAAACACGTAACATAAAGATTTTTATCAATAATCTCTTAAATCTGATTATTAAAAAGATAACTACAGTATTGAGGCTGGATATTTTACAAAAAGATGGTGACATCTTGCCGGTATTATATATCCCGGTCTGGGCTTCAATGCACTGGTTTCTTATCAAATTAAATACTGAATATAAAATCCTTCCTATTAAGGACCTATGACATGTCAGTGAATTTCTGGTTGCTTATAAATGAACCAGTTTTTGTCGCCAAATTTTTAAGTGATTTTAAAAATGGCTACCTTGAAAGTGCCTTCAGTCTTAAGAGCAAATGTCTCTTACTGCATACATTATCATTTAAGATTTTTGGTGATTTTTTTGCTCTTTCTCTCTCTCTCTCCCTCCATGCAGGTATCTGCTCTGCTACCACTCCTTTCCTCCTGCTGGGCGACGTGCTGGACTGCCTTCCTCTCGACCAGTGTGACAAAATATTCTCGTTTGTCGAGGAGAATGTTTCCACCTGGAAGTCGGTAAAGAAGCATTTTTCTGCAGCAATATCTGTCTTTCTCAAACAAACTAGGCCATTTGATCACCTCATGGTTGCATCATCTTTTTCTCTCAGAACTCCTTCTACACTGCTGGGAAGAACTATTTGTTGAGGATGTGCAATGGTAAGCATTGTGTCACATTCTCGTTCCATAAGATTTTCTATGTTTAAGATGCATTGCTGTCTGTGACACATCTCTTCATCTTTGCAGATCTGTTGAGGAGATTATCCAAGTCTCAGAACACAGTTTTCTGTGGGAGAATCCAGCTTTTCTTGGCTCGTCTCTTCCCTCTGTCTGAAAAATCAGGTGAGAACATTTGTTGGTTTTGAGATTCACAGCCAAGGCGCTGCAGGGAAAAAAAGATAACAAAATGAGTTTGAGCTCACAAAATGTGAGTGTGATGATAAAATAGACCTGTCCTTTATTTGTTGAATGTTCAAAACAGACATTATTCCTGTATTTTTGTCCGATTGCCAACATCATTTTAAATACTTTGTGTGCATGAAGTAAGAATTTATTCATTAATAGCTGTATGTTTTCTTATCCACATGGCTTAAGTGGCTTTTAACTGTATATTGTTCATACTGAGAACTTTCAAAAACCACAAATTCAAAACACAGAACATGCACCAAAGGTTCTTTCTCTGTGTATGTATTTACACGTGAATATTTTTCATGTATTTGCACACTTTTTTCAGTGGACTTTCTCATATGCACAGCATGTAGCACACATAAGCTAATACAAATAAAAAGTCAGACCACTGTCGAATGTGTTCTTCAACTCCACTGATGCATCTGTTTATTCCAGGTCTCAATCTCCAAAGCCAGTTCAACCTGGACAACATCACAGTATTCAACAAAAATGAACAAGAAAGTACTCTGGGACAGAAGGTAAAGTGTTATAATAAGTATGAAGATTATGGATTAGCTAGAAAAAAAAATAAATGAAATGTTAATCGTTTGGTTTCATATTTTGTAGCACATAGAAGAAAAGGAAGATGGTATGGAGGTGGAGGAAGGAGAAATGGGAGAAGATGATGCTCCTGCACCATGGTGAGCCAAAGCCATGTTCTAAAAGCCACCACAAGCTTCCTCCATGTTTCTTGATCTGAACGGTTCCCATTTAAATGTTATTTTCAACTCAAGCTCATGTTACTTTCAGTTCCATCCCAATTGACTACAACCTGTATAGAAAGTTCTGGACCCTGCAGGACTACTTCAGAAACCCTGTGCAGTGTTATGATAAGTTCTCCTGGATGACCTTCCTTAAGGTACCTCGCCATGAATGCAAAAAACTGTTATATGTCAAATGTCTTTACTTGTCATAACTTATTACCCCCACAAATACCAAAGCAGACACAAAATGCTAGTAAAACTCCTTTCTGTCCTTTAAAGTTCTCAGATGAGACCTTGGCAGTATTCAAGAGTTATAAGCTAGATGACATGCAGGCCTCTAAGAGGAAGCTGGAGGAGCTGAGAACATCTGGAGGAGAACACATTTACTTTGCCAAGTTCCTCACAAGTGAGAAGGTGGGAAAAGCTTTTCTCCTAATTATCGACATGAGCACTTGCAACATCTGCAGACAGATGTTTGCTTACTAATAAACTACTGCAACAAAACTAAACAGCCTCCTTTTGACATTTTGTTTTTTTTTTTTAATCTGCAGCTGATGGATTTGCAGCTCAGTGACAGCAACTTCAGGCGGCACATTCTGTTGCAGTACCTGATCCTCTTCCAGTATCTGAAGGGTCAAGTCAAGTTCAAAAGGTAATGCTTGATTTTTGACATTGAGAACTGCAGATAGACTTTGGAAGATCAAACCACAAAATGAAACTCTTATTGCATCAGTTGTTGGAAATTTAGATGTGGTGTATGTTTGCCTTCGTGCAGCTCCAGCTGCATTCTGAACGATGATCAGACGACATGGATTGAAGAGACGACTAAACTGGTTTACCAGGTCAGGCTTGTTCACATATATCATGCATTTGATAGCTACTTTAAAGGACAATACTGGCAGTTTTGCATGTTTGAGCCCAATAGCTACAACTTGCATACATGTTACATTACTGTCTGCCATTTCTAAAAGTACACTATTTTAGTGGTAAATTTTGGAATTTTTTTCCTACCTTCCAGACTGCCATTGGTTTCAGTTCGTTCCAGTATGCTATTAAAATCGATTTTGTACAGACTTGTGACTTGTTTGAGTTAAGTAATCCATCACAGCAAACACAATGTCTACTAAGTTTTCTGTCAATGTGACTTTATTTAACTGGTCCAACACAAAGCTGCACTGAAGTCAATGTATGTCTCCGCCAGGGAATATAGTCCCAGGAGAAGCCGGCTTTTCCCGAGAAATGAAAACAACTGTGTCTTCTGCAATCATGCATAAGTGTTAGCAGGGGAAACGTTGAATTTTAAGGTGTATCACCTGAATATTTGATTTTAAAAGATAAGGGGATTTTGGTCTGATGGGATCTTTGAGATCGTCACCAAGACTCCAGCATATTGAGCTGGGAGCAAAGTCTCTGGCTATTAAAACCCTAAAACCGTCCCCAAATCAAAGCTAAACTGTCTGCATATAGCTATAGCAGCTACTGCAAGGCGAGTAGGTAATGGCTTTTGTGTGGTTTGGTTGAACTAACCCTTTAAACTGAAATTCCAAACAGCTTTTCTCTTGATAAGAATGGTGGAACAGCAAAAATCAAACCCAAATCACTGTGTAACTTCTCTCTTGTAGCTGCTGAGGGAGATCCCGCCTGATGGAGACAAATTTGCCACCATGGTTGAAGTAAGTTCTGTTGTTTGGAATATAAAACAGCTGACTTACTCGATATTTATATATAACACATTTAAATATTCATGATCTTTAGTTAACATTACAAGTTGCAACTCTGGAGTTTTTGTGAGAGTTTATTGACCCAAAAACATTGAATCTTTGACAGCATATCCTCAACACGGAGGAGAACTGGAATGCTTGGAAAAACGAGGGATGTCCAAGCTTTGTAAAGGAAAGGTATGACAACATAATGTTATAACTTAGTGATAGAAAATCACTTATTTTATAGCTTCAGTTATTGATTTGTCTGTGTAACAAAGTAACATTAAAAAAAGTTTCACTTTCTTTTGTCTTTAACAGGACAGTAGACGAAAAACCCAAGAGGCCCACCAGGAAAAGACAAGCTCCTGAAGACTTCCTCCCTAAAGGCAAAATCTTCATGGGAAAGTAAGATCATACTGGGTGCTCATCGGGATGGTGTAGAGATTAGGGAGACGCTTTTGAAGGTCTAGTTTTAAAGGCTATGATAATGAGCATCAAGGTGTCTGTGAACAAAGCAACAGAATTGCAGCTGAGTGGGTGTTTTTCTGTGTTGACTGAGGAGACAGTAAAAGTCAGGTTTTTCCTTAAGAATCTGCTGCAGTGTCACTAACTTGAATGTGTAACAAGTACAGAATTTACTTCTAACCTCATCTTTTTTTTTTTTTTTCNTTTTTTTTTTTTTTTCCTCCCCTCCAGTGACGAGTTGACTCGATTGTGGAACCTCAATCAGGACAACATGGATGCTTGCAAGTCAGACAGCAGGTCAGTCATTCAGAAAACAAGCTTGTCTTTAGTTGCATAAAGTTGAGTTTGTTTTTTTGTTTTTTTTGTTTTGTTTTTGTTTTTTTTATTCTGTAGTTCAGATTTTTTTTTTTTTTTNTTTTTTTTTTTTTTTTATTACCTTTCTTTATGTTTCATGCAGAGAGTTCATGCCATCACTGGATGAATTCTTCACGGAGGCCATTGAACAGGCTGATCCAGCTAACATGGTGGAGGATGAGTACAAGTATGTCACTGGAACTGCCTCAGCATCACATACCTGTTGCTCTCCTCATGTCCACCTGTCCTCTCTCAGCTTCCTCCTAAGGATCGATATCTGTTCATTGCATCAATGTTGTGCTGATCTTTGCAGGGTTGTGCGGAACCCAAACTACGGCTGGCGCGCTCTCAGGCTGCTGTCCAGGAGAAGTCCATACTTTTTTCAACCGACGAGTCAGAAGTTTAAGAGCCTGGCTGATTACCTGGACAGTATGGTCAGCAAGCTGGCCAAAGAGCTGCCGGTGAGCAAAGCCTGAAGCCACATTATGCATGTTCATACCGCTCACATAAATCCAGATGACTGATATCGTGAATGTGGCTCCCCACATGTAGAAGGACATCCCCTCCGAAGAGATCAAGACAGGAGAGGAGGACGACGATGACAATGGAGATAATCTTCTCAAAGACAGCAATGACAGTGAGTTTGAGTCATTATTTTAACAAAATAACATTTAATCTGGGTTCCACTGAGTACATTACCTACATGTTACAGTATCTGTATTTTCTTCATTCATGTCCATTTTTCACAATTTTTGTTAGTGGTGTTTGGAGAATATTTTTGGTTAGATTTAAGACGAATTTAGAGGAATATACAGATGTTACATCCTAAAATGGAAACTGATTTTAAAGAGTTTACTCTGATTTATCTGCATCACCCTCAGTCTTTTACCCATTATTACTTAAAGGGCCATGCCAATATTTTTGCATGTTTGAACCCATTATATACAACCTGCATACACATTGTTACTGTCAACCATTTCCCAAAACATATCACTGGAGTGATAAATATTGGAATTGTTTTTTCTACCTTACAGACTGCCATTGGTTTCAGTTCATTCCAGTATGCTATAAAAATCAACTTGTAGAGACTCGAAATGTACTTGTGATAAGAAACCATCACAGCAAACAAGACGTCTATTAAATTTTTTGTCAAAGTAACTTCATTTAACCAATCCAAAACGGAGCTCCACATATGTATGTCTCCGCCAGGGAATACAGTCCCAGGAGAAGACAGCTTTTACTGAGAAATCAAACATGAGCCGGCTTATACTGTACATTGTCATATACTATGTTAACAGGCAAAATGCTGAATTTTAAGGTGTATCACCTGAATATCACCGATGTGGTCCTTTAAGTTCTGCTGACACACTTGCTGTCCATCACAAAATCACCTCACCCCCTTGCATCCACCACCTGTTCCATCAGTTTCTGTTTATTTATATGCTCTCCATTGCGTCTTCGTTTACAGGTCCAAGTATACAGAGCAAACTGGTGACAAACCAGCAGATGGACGATGTGGCAGCCAAATTGGGTGCTCAATGGAAAACACTGGCATGTCACCTGGAGATGAAGGCGGCAGAGTTGCGGGAGATCGAGACAGACAGCGAGGATGTGGACATGCAGGCCAAACTGCTGCTTGTGGCTTGGCAGGACAGAGAGGGAACACAAGCCACTGTGGAGAACCTGGTCACAGCCCTGAACGCTGCAGGATTCTCCCAGATTGCTGACAGCCTCAGTGAGGCTTAAATCAGTTATTTAAGGTTATTTCAGGTTACGTTTTTGTTTTGTTTTTTAATACACAAAAATACTCAAATTAAAACTTGTATGTAGTTTGAAATCCAGGTGGATTTTTTTTAAACTGTAGAAGATTCAATAAACCTTTTTCTAATGAGTGGCAAGGTTTTTGTTTTTGATAGCACAAAGAAAATTGCATCATATTTTGGTATAACAGTTTATTTTCACCACCTATGAAAAGCAATCAGTCAATAACTTATTACAGAGTTCATGGTTAGGTCTTAAACATTGTGGCAGGGCGATCATGAAACCTGCACGGGGTGAAAAGTGAAGCGTATATGAGCACTGAAATCTGTCATGGCCTTATCACATTAACTCCACACAGTTCAACTTGAGGACAATCTATTCTCAACCAGCACATCCCTAAAATAGCTTTACTGAAGATTTGGCAGAAAGAACTTCACTTTTATCACGTTTTAAAACAATTCCAGGAGATGATGTGAGCTGAGGAATTAAGACCCAAGACTGAACCCAAACTTCCCAGAAGGCCAACAGGTGAATAAGGGCTCGTCTGATCTGAGAACACATAAGGTCTTCGTGGACAATAGCTTGACCAGGCATTTTTAGTTAAGTGGCTAAAAAGAATATTTTGCTTTAATGATATGAGCACCTTATCAAAGGTTTTAAAATATACAACATGTATAAAACATTCAATAAAACTGCAGAGCTGGACGATAGAATCCCTTTAAGGATCCAGTCTAGAGATTGCCATTTATCTATTTTCGAAGCCCACAAAGGTAGAATATTTAACACCATTTGACAGAAATTGTTTTACAAGCATCTGTGTTGAATACAAAAAAAAAAAAAAAAANAAAAAAAAAAAAAAAAAAAGGTAATTGGAAACTTAAAGACACCCAGTTTTATTGCACATCTATGCACGGTGCTTGGAAATGGCAATTTGTGTGTGTTGGATGTTTTTATGAGATCTTCCTCCGCTACTGTTCCTCTTCAAGTATTTCCAGTCGGCGGGGGCCGTACAGTAGAACGTATGCTATATGCCAGTCTCCCCCGCCAGACAGTCGTAGGATGTCCTCTGGAGACACCAGGCTCACCTTGTCATCATCAAATTTCACCCACTCATCTGTCATAAGGAAGAAGTCATCAAGTTCATGACTGACTTTGCACACTTGGGATTAAATTGCTGCGTTTGATTTGAGTATTAAGTTCAGTAGAACCTCCCATTGTCATAGAAACTTAGCTTAATTACCTTCTTTCCTCTTGACCCATCCCACGTAGTGGCCTGAGGAGCTGGAGCGGCCCTGGTGTGTTAGCACAGCCTGCAGGTCATAGTAGCCGCTGTTGTTGGAACCAAGGTCTGCATGAAAAAAAGAACAACAAAAAAACAGCAGACATAGAATTCTCTCCACTTGATCTTATAAATGGCTTAGAGTTTCATGGCTACACAATTAAAAGCCTTCAAAGGACCATGCTGGTGATTTTCCATGTTTGAGCCCTGTAAATACTACGTGCATACACATTATGTTACTGCCTATGGAAGATTATAAGGGGCACAATTAAAATAAAAAAACAGTGAAATATAATACATTTTCATTTGTATTTCATTTCCATACACGTATTTACTGTGTCATAATTAAGTGAAAAATATGGTATAGTGCAAACAGTGCTGTTTATTTTTTTCATTTGAATAATCACTTTTATCACTGATATGATATATTTACCACTCTTGTACTATGTTTTGGAAAAGGGCTGGCAGTAATATAACTTGTATTTAATTAGCTCAAACATGCAAAATCACAGGTATGTTCCTTTAAGAGCAAGACAAATAGAAGTGTTTAGGGTGATTCTGTTTTTTTTTTTCCTTTAAATGAGTGTATCAGGGAAACCAACAATATTTTGCAATGTACCATCAGGGAATGAGAAAGGCTCGTATTTCACTTCTTTTGCTGAGTCTGACTTCTGTATTATCTAGTGCAAAGACAAAAAACAAAACAAAACAAAAAAAACATGAGACAAGAATATCCAAATAGCTGCACCAACTTGTACTAAGTCAAACTTGGATGTGTTTTACCTTTTGCTGCTGCTTCTCAAGCTTCTTGTCCTCAACCTCCTTAAACTTTGACCTGAATGGCAACATTTTCTCCTGGAGCTCTGGAGAGCAAAGCTCATACACGTCCAGCATGAGAGGAAACTTCACATCCTTCAAAAACAAACAGTGACTTTTAGACTCAGTATTAAATAACCAGTTTGAGCCCTACTTCAAAATGGAAATCAATGGTGAACCTTCAATCTCATTACAGTTTCCAAAAAAAAAGTCTCAAAACAAACCTTGAGGACTTTGGCATTGACAGACTCCTTCTCTTTGTAGAAAAAGCGGACCATCTGAACAGTCAGGTAGGCAGGGATACGGCTGAGCTTTGACTAGGAGAGGAAAAACATTCTGTAAGATCAATTTCAGTATCAACTTTGTACATTTTGCTAACCATAGAAAATTAAAAAAAAAAAAATCTTACAGATTTTATATAAAGGGCATTTCTGTCCAAGGATGGAGACAGCTTTGTGATTTCTTCCTGCAGCCTCTGTAGAAATAAAACAAAAATGACTTGAAGTCCATTATGAAAACATGCCAGTTTTTCAGTGTATGTATCCGTTGTTTTCATTGCAGCCTCAAGGGGGCACAAGCCAGTGTCCTTCTTGTGCCGGTCCCAAGCCCGAATAAATGCAG
>VXCM01008045.1:0-18457 GCA_014773175.1 Lucifuga dentata
AAGCTAGCTCACGAGGACGTGCAGAACTAAATGATGGCAGGCTGCGGCGCACACCATAAAGTCCGGTATGTTCTGACCACATAGATTCTGAATGGACACTACACTACTGATAAAGAAGGAAAATATGTGGGTTTTTTTTTTTTTTTTTTTTTNCAAATAAGGATTTTTTTTTTTTCAGAATAAGTTGGGACAGTAAAAAGGGGCTAAAATCCAGGTAAAAACGGGACGTCTGGTCAGTCAGTGTCGCCATCCTTTTCTAAGCCAAGGTCACTTTTCATGTCAGACTAAAGCAAAGATCTCTCTTTTAGANGTCGCCATCCTTTTCTAAGCCAAGGTCACTTTTCATGTCAGACTAAAGCAAAGATCTCTCTTTTAGAAACTTAAGGAATAAAAGCCCATACAGAGCATCAAATATGGAATAATTCTATGTCTTTTTACTCTTTAAACAACTCTCCAGCTGTAAAGCGTTTCTTGTGTTTAGCTGAAAGGCGGCTCACAGGAAATGACGCCTCGGTTGCTGCCTTATTTTTGTGCACGGCTTGGTGCGCGGGACGCTTCTGGGCGGCTTGTCCTCGCTGAATTTGAGGCAGTTTGTGATGTGGTGACGCTCTAAGCTGACTTTTTTTTGTGAGAGCAGGAGTTTGGTGGCAGAGACAGACGGGTTTGTCTTAACAAAACGTCACGTTCCCCCTCAGAGTGAAAGTTGTACGTTTTGGACTTCTTTCGCCGTTTTGCTGAAGATTTGATTGGAACAGGATTGAACCAATCAGGGCACTGTAAAGCATATCGTAACACCAAATGGTAGCCACAGAGCTCTGATTGGTGGAAAGCAGCAAATCATTCTTAAGCCTTAAAGACTGACTTTGAACATGGTAAAGATTTACCTGTCAATTGCGATCGATGGGTTGGTGACCGCTGCTATACATGGACGGAATTAATATGATTTTCCACAGTTCATTGAATATACCTGATGGCTTATTTATTTATAACGTTCACATGCCTGGATACATAGATTCATAGTTGTGTATTTTCTTGAAGTAAGCTTACTCCAGTTTGTGCTGATTTCAATCTAATTATGGTGTTTACATGATTTTGAGAAACTCAGTTTAGAGGATAATCAAAGTTTTGACATGCAAGTAAATTTCCTGATTGTCGTTTGACGTGCTGATGATTCAAACAGGAAAGTTCATCCAAGTGTTGAAATGAAACTAATGTCATTGCACACCGGCTATGCAGGAAGTGAAGAGAACACACAAAATACCTTTTCCCACCGTGCTGCTCCATTGAAAAACACACACTTCTTATCATCTGTTTAAAACAGCTGTTTTAGCTATTTGGTTCAACAGCCCAGATTTGGTGTCTTAGATGATTATAATCTTACCTGTGTGAACAAAGACTGTGTTATTCTCTGAGTGTGAAGTGATACCTGCAGGTCCGACATTAACACAGTTTCACTTCCTGTTGGCCTTGAAACTCAAAGATGACTGTAAACATGCAAAATGCAGGGGCGGATTTTAATTTCAGGCCAGATTGGTATTTGCCTGGAGCCCCCCAACTAAGAGGGAGACCCCCATAGCTACAAATATAAAATTATATTTCAATGTAATACATATAACTCATTCTTTCATTCTAACATATATTGTTAATTGCATGCTTAGACTGTCACAGTTCTGCATGCCTGGTCACCTGTTTCTTCTCACTTGCCATTTCTGCCTGCCTGGTCCTCTGCTCCTCACACCAGCTCATCAGCCCAACTCATCTTACCTGTGGACACTGCTTATCACCAATCAAGCCAGTACTTAAGCCACAGTCACATTCTCACCCATTGCCAGATTGTTCTTTGCTATCTCTGATGCAAGACTCTCCAGCATTAAACTTAGGATTTATTCTCTGTTGCCAAACCTGTCTGTTTTTGATTCACCTGTTTCGTCTGAATCCTGGAAATCACCTCAGCCTTCTGTGTCTGACCAAGAGCTGACATTACGATCAGCTGACAAACACGTGGAATGCTGATTTCTCACAGACAAAATCTTTATCTGTGAATTTAGCTCAAGTTTACATAGTCAAAAATAATGACTACAAATGTGGAAAAGTTAAAAAAAAAAAGAAAAACAGAAAATGCAGCAGTAACAATCTTCATTAAAATTCAACAAGCATTCACGCATAGTAATGAAATTTGAATTGGTTTTTCATAATTAATAAGGATGATGTTATTTCCATATGCCCACTTGACCTTTGAATAAATCATGTCAGAGCAGCATCTCTCTCTCTTTGGCTGATTCAATGTAGGGGTGAGATGTGATGGTTAGGGGAGAGGGTTGGGATGGGGAGTGAGGCCCTTTGTAAAGCACCTACTTGAACCGTAAAGCCTTACCTTATCATCTAATCATAGCTATAAAGCCAGAAATCTCCGTCTGTCTGTCTGTGGCACCAGCATCTCTAGAACCCGGCACTGTATGAAGTTGAAATTCAGCAGATTTATTGTTCAGGACCCAAAGATGTGTAGTGTTGCATGTGAAGTTGTTTGCATGACTGGTTTTTGAATTGAGCTGTGCAGGTAAAAAGTAGTCCACATGGCAGGATACGGCGGTCTGGGCGTGGCGGCATACGCTCCAGTTCAGTGGCACGGTCTCAAACTGATCCCATACAGCAAACAAGGCTAGCTCACAAGGACCTGCAGAACTAAATTATGCAGGCTGTGGCACACACCATAAAGTCCGGCCGCCCGTTCACGCACGTTTTGAACGGAAACTGCACTAGTTTAGTTACAAATCTGAGTATCCTGCAACATTTGTAGCATTTGACCTGTAGGTGGCACAACAGCAACTTGATAAATTTAAATGGCCATGAGTGTGACTCAGTTCCTTTTGCACATTTTATCCTTCTACAAAGTCCAAATATTCCCAGATGGGATTGAGGTATTATTCAAATAAAATCAGACACCACCAAAAGTGTCTTTCTAATCAACAGAAAAAAGTCTTGTGAAACATTTTCTGGATATACAAAATTTAGTTTCACTCAAAATATCTTCTTTTGTCCCCTTTTATCCTCATTGTAATCTTTATGATATGGAATTTTGATGTTGGATGTTACATAGTTAGAGGGTCTTTAAAAGTAATATAAACATGAAAATTAGCAGATGATGGCTTCGGTATAGTTATCTGTGTGACTTCAGCCTCCAGAAACAAACTCAGTGCCCTGCAGTTTAAAACATAAGACTCATGGATTATGGATTACCCACCACACAGTTAGCAGCACGGGATTATGATTTTACTTCTGCCAGAGCAGGACTGGAGTCAAACCTGCAGAATACTGATGTAACACACAAATTTTCTGAAAGGATGGAAATCAAGAGGTGCAGGGAAAGTCTGAAGCAGAAGAAAGGAGAGTTAAGAAAAACTCTCCAGAGACTGAAGGGGAAGCATGGAACTGGAAGATTGGATTGTTGTTACTGGTGACAGGGTGGGATTGGTCTTGTCTCTGATGGTACCAAAGAGAATTGATGCAGTGTGTGTGTGTGTGTGTGTGTGTGTGTGTGTGTGTNGAGAGAGAGAGAGAGAGAGAGAGAGTCTGGGGGCTTCCATTAAATAAAGAGAATAAAGAATAAGGAACAGATAAAGAGCTTCCCATGATCTCATTCCAAAGTCATAATTTGAACTAAGAACTGTGAGTTTTCCACAAGGCCACGCTAAGTCTTTTTTTGGGCCCGAAACAGGATCTGACAATTGAATTCTATAGTAATTTAAATTTAAATTTAATTAAAATTTAATTANCCCGAAACAGGATCTGACAATTGAATTCTATAGTAATTTAAATTTAAATTTAATTAAAATTTAATTAAATTTTAATTTAAATTTAAATTTAAATTAAACTTACTCAAAGAAAACAAAAACAGCCTAGTTACATTTAAACAATGTCTGTAAAGTGTCATCCTTTGGAACAAATAAGAAACATTAAAAAAAAATGTTTTTACCCTTTCTGATTTCATTATTAGCACCCCAAATTGGAGTGTTTGGTATAGCACCACCCTAAATTGTTATCTGTTATAATTCAAAATTTTTATAATCTCACAAAATCCCAGTGCCCATAAATTCCATAACTTGTTATTTACCGTATATTTATTAGAGCTCCCTCTTTCCAAGGAGAAAGATCCAGATTTACACTGAAATTGTTGCTGAGTCAGATTTTATCTTGTTTTCAAACAATTTAACATATATTTGCTATTGATCTGCTAGATCATATTTAGCAAGAGGAACAGAGGAGTTCTTTGAACTGAAAAATGATGTAACCTTGTGTGGCTCTTTAATATTAATATTTATGTTATGTTACACAAAACTGCAACTGCACAAAAATTTGGAAGCCCATTGGCCACAGGTGATGATGTCATACCGGATGTGGTGCATTTTTGGCTAAAAGCTCTCCAGCATCCTTGACAAAAGCGTGTCTGAGTTGGTTGAAGATTTGGAAACGAAAAATCAGCAGAATCTCAGCGTTATAGAGGTTTCTATGACAGACTGAGAACTTATCAATCAACCCTTGTATTTATCAGCAACATCTTCTTTTATAACAAACAAATCATCAAAAAATCATCAAAAAATATGAAGGGTGATTGACGTTTTGTTTTTGTTTTTTTTTTCCCCTGTAGTCAAGAATTCATTAACGCACAAAATCATCACGCACAGACGCGCACTGTTCAACAGGCGGGGCTCCTCTGTCATCAGCATCTCAGCCAATAGAGAATCCAGCGGAGGAGACTCTTTAACCGGAGCTCCGGAGCGGAGAGGGCAGAGCCCGGCTCCGCGGAACCGGTACCAACATTAATCCTCCTATACCGTGAGGATCGGAAAGTGAGACTCTTTTCTTTTTCCTTTCCATTTTCATCTTGAGGACTGAAGCATGTTGTTTTTTGTGAACATCCAGAGGAGAATAAAGCAGCTGGATGATCGCTGCTGCTGCTGCGTCCTGAAGATTTTACTCCTGAAAGTAAGTAGAATTTCCTGTAAAAATCCAACAACATCAAACCTGAATGTCTCACGCACAAACTGTGACACTGAATGAATTATCATTATGCAGGAATATTTAGGAAATTATCTTTACAGGGTTCAGATATGGATCCACAGAAAGATGTGTTTTGATATTATTTTGTTCCTTAAAGAAAACATAAAATGCAGCCAAAATGCAATGAAATGATAGTTTTAAAGACATTTTCAGCGTGTTTCTCCTGTTAACAGACGCACAGTGTGTTTTAAGCGTGCGCGCTGGAAAGCGAGTTTCGTGGATTTCTCTGAGGATTACTGGTTTATACGTGGGGGGGTTTCTGCGTGGATGGACATGCGGTGAAGTAAAGCTTGAGGGACACAAATGACAAGAAAATAAACGATGATCGGAAAGCTGTGGTTTAGTTCGTTTTTCAAGAGATCTTCAGAGAAATAGGCTTCAAACTAATAAGGTGGATCAGATATAAGATTGTCCAGATGTTGGTATGTCCAGATGTGCTCTCTGCACGCTGAAAACAAGTTTTAAATTTGCGGAAGATTTGCTGTATTTTCTTAAAAAACAACAACAACAACAACAACAACAAAAAACTGATATGGAAAAATCGGACACATTGTAATGTCATAAGCTGAATTTGATTTTAACTTGACTATAAAATAATAACAATAATAATAATAATAATAACGAAAAATTGCAGTTGTTTACTAGTCCAGCTGCTGATGCCGGGCTCTGACATGACGTCACCTGTCCGGCTGTAGTAGTATTACCCGTCATGCATCGGGGCGAGGTGCCGGTCCGGGGTCACGCGTCAAGCGAGAGCACGTGCGCGATGTCATAGTAAAGTCACGTGTTCAGTCCAGCTGCTGCTGCTGCGCCGTGACGTCACAGCTCCCCTGATGTGGCGTGCAGAGAAGGCAATAAAGTTTGAGAGAGAGAGAGAGAGAGAGAGAAGGCAGGNTTTTTTTTTTTTTTTTTTAACTTGCCTTATCTAATTAATTATTTGGTCATTTAATCTTCCCATTTATTTTCTTCCCCTCATTCTCTTTGCTTCTCTCTCGTTTCATTTCTTCCCCCTCATTCCCTTTGATCCTATCTTATTAGTATTCACTCCCATGCTCTGTTACTTCCCCTTCCCTTCATGGCACAATCAACCTTACACCTTCCATTACACACACACACACACACACACACACACACACACACACACACACACACACACACACACATCTTAACAGTGGACCACAGTAGACCCTCTCAGACCATCTAGTCAACCATTTATAATGGTTATGTCACTGTTGTTTTTGTATAGTATGTCTTCTTCCTTCATTTCTTCTGCTTTCTTCTTTTCTCTTTCTTTTCATCACAGTTTACCCTATTATTTAATTGTTTTCCCCACCCTAAAATGTGTTTGACACGTTACATGCAATTATTATCACCTTGGCCTTATCACCTTGGAATTACTCCCTGTTCACTCATTTGCTATGGCAAAAAAAAAAAAAAAAAAAAAAAAAAAAAAAAAAAAAAAAAAAAAAAANAAAAAAAAAAAAAAAGGCTAAAAAGCACCTAAGTTTTTGTCGTATTTTCGTTTTAGGTCATGATGTGATTTGCAGCATCAGTTCATGGCGTGATGGAGAGGAACGCTCCCAACATGCTGGATGTAACTGAACCGGCGCTCTGCACCGTGTGCTGCTGNGATGGAGAGGAACGCTCCCAACATGCTGGATGTAACTGAACCGGCGCTCTGCACCGTGTGCTGCTGCACCCTGCTTAACAAAATCCTCATGGTGCTTTTCATGGTGCTGCTGACCGTCGCCATCTTGTCTGGTAACGTGGTGACTCTGGCCGTGGTTCTCGACACCAAATGCTGCCATACCCCTCAGGGTTACCTGAAGGCGTCCCTGGCTGTGGCTGACCTGGCTGTGGGGCTCTTCGTGGTGCCACTGTCTATCTACGCCGAGGTTTCTCTTATGGTGGCTGACTGGGCGCCAGAATGGACTTTGTACAACTCACAGGCGGTGAGCTTCCACCCATGCAACATCATCGGCCCCATCTTTGCCGGGTGCACCCTGGTGTCCATCACCACCATTTTCTTGCTCACCATCGAGAGGAGCATGGCCGTGTTGAAGCCGCTGCACAAGGACTCAGTGATTACACGCAAAAGGACGACCATCCTCATTGTCCTGTCCTGGCTGGGCAGCTTCTTCTTGGCCATGGCTCCCATGGTGTTCAGCGGTGAGATTGCTCTGGAGTATAACTCCTGCAGCCGGATGTGCAACTACGCCCTGGGGACCATCAGCGAGTTTCCCAGCCAGGCGTGGAACATCCTCCTCCTCTTCCCGGCTTTTGACTTCACCCTCCTCGGTGGCACGGTGGTGATAAATATCATCTCTTTATCCAGCATCAGGCAGCACTCCAAGCACAGGAAACACCTGGCAGAGAGCAAACACCAAAACGCCAAGCCCACTTTCTCTGACATCAAGGCGGCCAAGACCATCGGGATGCTGACGGTGGCATTTACCGCGTCTTTCACCCCCATCGCCGTCTTTGTGGTGGGGAACGTCCTGGGGAATCAGTGGTGCAACTTCTCCTTTTTTGCCTTTTGGATTTTGGCCACCAACAGTTGTTTTAACGTCATTATTTACAGCGTGAGGGACCAGAAGTTCAGGCTCCGCGCACACAAGTTCTTCATGCCTTCCCTGAGAAGAAACCCAACGAAATCCTAAAAAAAAAAAACCTCCCATGGTACTCACGTTTCATAAGACATCAGGGACCAAAGATGAGAGACATGAGCAGGACGCCATCATTTATCTTCACGTGACTCACCACTCACACACATTCTCAGTCTCATAAAAGACTCATCTGCATGTCTTGTGTCGTGACGTTCCGGTTTCATACACAATTTAAAAGCGTGAAACATTTTCACATCACAAATCTGTCTTGTTCTTACAGTAACTTAAGGCTGTTTCTGTCTGTGAAATGGTTGTTGAAGGTGTATAAATGTTTTACCTGAGTGTGCAACATGAATTAAAATATGATCTGAACAAAGTCTGATTCTGATTTCATACTAAAAGCAATGCATAAGCATTTATTTGGATGTACAGATATGGATGAATGAAGAGGCTCGATTTAGTTAAAATGTTATTTTTCAGCCAGTAAGGATATTTCAAGACATTTCAAGATATTTTTCACTGCATTATTCACTTGACATGATTTGGACACTGACACGTATCAATTCTAGTTATGTCAAATACACATCATCTAATGTAACTCCCTCATTCTGTTAAACCATACTACAGAGGTGGGTAGAGTAGCCAGAAATTGTACTCAAGTAAAAGTATTGTTACTTTATGATAATAGTGACTCAAGTATAAGTTAAGAGTAGTCACCAAAACAATGACTTACTGAGAGTAATAAAGTATCAAAAATATTACTTGAGTAGTGAGTAACTTTGATCAAGCTTATTCTTTAGAATAATCAACAAGCTATAAAGTGCTCATCTGAGGAAAAACATGCCACATGTAGCTTCTAATACAATCCAAATCATATCATATAAAGAAACAGTAGACAGTAATAAATCAGACATTTACCACATAACAAATCATGACAATTCTGGCCCCAAGACAGTTAGCTAGGTTAGCTTTGTGAATTTACTCAGAGTATAACAGGAAAACTTGAGTTAGCATTAGCAGCAGCAGCTAGTTAAGTAGCTAACATTGCAGCTTACCGCCACATGTTTCCTCAAGTTCCATGTTGATTCTTAGAAGCTGAAATGTCACATTTTTAGCAGACAAAGATGCAACGCTTTATATAATTGCTGGTTTGAAAACAGCATTTGAATGTGTGGCCAGCGATGTGCCTCTTCTAAACCTCCTGCTGTTGTTTCCACCATGACTGTTCTGGTCCCGGTGAAACCATAGAAATGGAGGATGGGGGCGTGGCTACTTCATAGCTGAAGCAGACAGTGCAGTGTCTGATGAGAGAAAAACTGAATTTAAATGGTGAAAACAAAAGTAACACAAAGAGTGCGACCAAATGTAATGGAATAAAAGTACATTTTTTTCTTCATAAATATACTCAAGTATGACCTCAAAGTATCCTGCAATAAAACTACTCAGTAAAGTACAATTTTGTGAAAAAATTTACTTAAATAAATGTAATGGAGTAAATAAAATGCATTACTACACACCTCTGACTACAGATACGCATTTATTATGTCATCTGTAATATTTTCCAGTATGCATTCTTACAGTATATCTATTAAACACATCATGTAAAGTATTCAGTATTCGTGTATAAAACATAAATAGTATCAGTAAATAGGTTGGTAAATAGGTTGGTAGGTTATGATTATTCTCTCCAGTGCTAAATAGCCTCCATGACGCTGCACTTAAACGACCATACTGGTGATTTTGCATAAGCCCAATATGTATAGCCTGCATACACATACCTGTTTTAAACAAATCTAATGGTGTTTGTAAATTCATACTTGTGTAAATTTAACTGTTAACATCATGATGTATTTATTCTGCCAGATAACTGATTAATCACAATTTCTTTCAGTAGGCGGAGCATCAGGCCTATAAAGCAGGAGTTTGGAGCTCCTGCAGAGAAGAAGACGGTTTTCTGCAGAAATCCCAACTGTAAAGGGGCATAACAGGAAAACATATTTAGTACTTTATAGTTCTTAACTTAATTGTTCTTTTTCGTTTTACTATTATTGTGTTTTGGCCAAGGTCTCCTGCACTGTAAATAATCTGCACTGTTGTGGAGAAAAAAAAAAAAAAAANAAAAAAAAAAAAAAAAACTGGTGCTGGTAATACAGCACTCAAGATCTTCCTCATCTCTTACCACCTGACCAACCTCGCAGCAATGATTGGTCAAAAACCCCTCTAAACGCTCAGGTGTTTCTGTTCTGTAAAATGTTTCTAGATCAGTGAATGTGGTGATTGTGATCAGTTCCATGTGTGAAAGCAGCTTTCAAGATCATGTCAGCAAACACAGAGCAAGTTTTAAAAGAGCCCTCATGTGGCCTCAGCCTCATTTCCTCTTTGAAGACATGCTTATAAATGAAGTGTGACGCTGGCTGAAATGATGAGGGAATAAATTATTAACAGATAATTTGCAAAATCGGAGTCTTGTCAGGTCTCTCTGCTTGTGATGGTGGTTATTGAGGGAGATGAAAGCATCCACCATCTTCATTTGCTTCACATGTACACGACTGCTCAAAAGTTTGGAATCACAAGTGATTTTCACATAGAATCATAGTTTCATATGTATGTATGTATNCTGCTCAAAAGTTTGGAATCACAAGTGATTTTCACATAGAATCATAGTTTCATATGTATGTATGTATACACTGATTCTATATGTCTGTTAGTATTTTGCACCTACAGGTTGAAAATAATTTGTAAGAAGATGTAAAAGATATTTTATTTAAATTGTCCAGAATCCTGTCATGAGTTGTAGATGATTCCAGATTCCTGTAGAGAAGCTGTATGTGGTTCCAGAGATTATTAGGAAATTCTAGATTATTCCCTGATGCTCTACAAACTGATGCTGAATATTTACAAAGCAGAGATTAAATCTCACCATGAGAAATCACCAAAATACTGTTATCATTTAAAAACTTTTTTCTCCAAATATTCGAAATACTAAATAAAACATCTTAAAATGCATTTTGGTGTTTGTTTCATATAATTTAAAAAATACTATATTCAATAAAATAGCAAGGACTGCTTAAATAACAAGTGATTCTAAAGTTTTGAGTGGTATATGCGTATGGATATGTATAAATATATATAACAGGTCGTTCTGTCTCTGTGAGAATGTTTTCTTGTCCCTTTGTGTGAATCATTATGTCACTTTGCACGTACAGTACAAACCCTCTGCAGTGTCTTTGGATTAAAGATGGACACCACTTTGATTATGATTTTATTTTCTGTCTGTGTCATAAAGAAAAGAAAAGCACAGCAGGTTTCACAAATAAGGCAGAGCTTCATTTCCTCTCTCAGCAGGGCTTCCTGTTAACTCAGTTACAACAAGCTGCAAACATTTAACCTGTATCTAACACATATATTACATTATCAAGACCAAAATGAGGATTTCTTATTGTTCCTATTTAAACTAGCAAATCAAAGAAATGCATACACCAGGGATACTAAATACAAATCTTAAAGGTCCACGAAGAAAATTTTCAACAAGACAAAGGTCCGTCAAGCCAGAGTCAGATTGTGACAAGTGGGGGTTGGGGTGGGGGGAAGTACCTTCTCTCCCAGTGGCCAATCCGACCAGTTAACTGCTGACGGAACTATCTGTGCTGTCTACTTTCAATGAGCCCAACGCCGTGACGGGACCAAACCAAAGCAGAGCAGACACTGTCACACAGACAGTGGAGCAGTCGGTTTCACTTTAGAAAGCGGAGAATTTTGACTTGTGTCGCAGTGATGTCTCACAGGAAATACAAATAATACATATGAAAAGTAGAATTTGTTCAGAGTCCGGAGACAGTTGTGGTTTGGTCCGGGACCGGAGTCCAGACTTTGTACCTGTGTCATAAAGAAGAAAGGACAGCAGGTTTCACAAATAAGGCGGGGCTTCACATTCCTAACACAGGACAGAGAAAATCATTAGGCTGCTATCTTAGAATTAGCGTTGAAGCTAACCAGAAACCGTGCTCAAAATAAAACCCACAGTTACCTTAAATCACAAAATATAAATCAACACACATCAGTATCAACATATTATACAAATCAAAATATTCCAACTATAAACTAATTTTAACAATTAATAATATAAATGCTTCTCAGCTATGCTACTACCACCCACCTCTCTCAGCAGGGTTTCTGCTAACTGAGACAAATAGCGCCAATCGCACATGTAGTGACATCATATGAAAGGTCAAGGTTCATGGAATAAAAACAAATAAAACTTACCTAAAAACTCATCAAAACTACCTGCAAAATAAACATATACCCCCAAAATAATAATAACTTTAATAACAACTTTATTTATATAGTACCTGTGTAAAACAAAGTTACAAGGTGCTGCACAGAGCAGGCATTAAAAAAAGAAGATAAAAGCCAAATATGTAACAAATATGTAAAAGAACAAATAAATAACCCCAAAAAAACAGTGCAACAGTTTAAAAAAGGCCTTATGATAAAAGGTTTTAGTAATGTTTTAAAAAAGACTGACTTAGCCAGTTTGAGATAATATTAAATAAAATAATATAATAGTATAAAATAATAACACAATAATTATGAAAACATGTACAAACATAAAAATGAATTTTTGGCAAAATGCATATTTACATAAATCCGTTACACATGCTCACCTGACATTTCTGCTAACAGCAGCGTTATGACTGCAAATTTATGCAGAATACAGTCAGTCTGTTATCCTAACATGAACAGCAGGTGTTTAACTCCATTCATTTCCCACAAAACCAAACGCAGCAGCAGCGTCTTCCTGTTATCTTATGCAAGATGTTAAGGAAGCAAAATGGAGGAAATATCAGAATTCTGCATTTCAAAGCTTCTCATTTGATGAACGCTGAGGTTTAATGCTGTTGTTACAGACTTTGTTAAGGTTTGGGGTCACTTTTTTTAAAATTTAAAAAAAGAAAATTCTTTTAGAACTACTGAATAAATTAGGGTTAAATAAAAATGAGCTGAGGTCTCAGTGGAAAGATAAAAGGAGACTTTGGTCTCCCTGGAGACAGAGCCAGTTTACTTGTAGATCATTTTCATCATCTGTTTATATGGTGTGTCTGACTGCAGCACATAGACTGTGCATGTGTGTGTATGGGTGTGAGTGTGTGTTCATTAATATAACACACCATGTTTTTTTTTCTCATACATTTGGACCTGAAATATTTTGACCTTTCATTTTCAAAGTCATATAAGGAAATTGTATTTCCTTTCAACCAACAGCCAGTTAGACCATTAAAAAGTTTGCATGTTTTCTGTGCTGCACAGAAAAAAATGTATGTCCACCAGGGAATATATTCTCACGAGAAGTCGGGTTTTACAAAGAAATTAAGAACAACCGTATCGTCTACATTCTGACATACATATTAGCAGGCAAAACATTGAATTTTAAAGTGGGTTTATCACCTGAACATTTGATTTTGAAAGATTAGGAGATCTGACAAAATAACAAGAAAACTAAAATATATTTTTTGTTGAAAAATGGTTGCCAGTAGCATAACATATATGCGGGTTATATTTATTGGGCTCAAACATGCAAAATTACCAGCATGGTCCTTTAACTTTGGGGTGGGGTGGAGGGGCATGATCCAAATTTGTTTTGAACCAACTACAAGGTATATTTTGCAATTCTGTGTTGAGTGTTTCCCAAAGTCAGCCAAACGGATCCTGTGAAAAGTTGGTAACGTTCCAAACTTAGCCAACATGCCTTCAGATGAACATATTAAAGGTTAGCATGTGGTTGTATGTGCTCAAAGGAGCATACTGGTGATCGTGCATGTTTGAACTCAATATAAACAACTTGCATACATGTTACATAACTGGCAATCAACTTCCAAAACCATATTTTAGTTTTCCTATTATTTTTCTCAAATCCTCTAATCTTTCAAAATCAAATATTCAGGTACTACACACACCTTAAAATTCAATGTTTCTAACACTTATGCACAGATTGTAGAAGGCATGGTCATTTTTATTTCTTGGTAAAAGCCGTCTTCTCTTGGGACTATATTTCCTGGCGGAGACATACATTGTCTTCCATGCAGCTCTGTGTTGGACAAAAAAAAGTAATAGATATGTTCACTGTGGTGGATTATGTATTTCAAGTGTGTTTCAAGTCTCTAAAGTTGATTTTTACAGCATACTGGAATAAACTGAAACCAATGACAGTCTGGACGGTAAGAAAAAAATCAAAAATTTTCCACTAAAGTAGTATATTTTGGGAAATGGTCGTCAGTACCGTAACGTGTATGCAGATTCTATATCTCTTCTTTTCCTTTCAGCTTTCCCTTCAGGGGTCACCACAGCGAATCATCTGCCTCCATCTAACCCTATCCTCTGCCTCCTCTTCTCTCACACCAACTAACTTCATGTCCTCTTTCACTACATCCATAAATCTCCTCTTTGGTCTTCCTCTAGGCCTCCTGCCTGGCAGTTCCAACCTCAGCATCCTTCTACCGATATGTTCACTATCCCTCCTCTGTACATGTCCAAACCATCTCAGTCTGGCCTCTCTGACTTTATCTCCAAAACATCTAACATGCGCTGTCCCTCTGATGTACTCGTTCCTGATCCTATCCATCCTCGTCACTCCCAAAGAGAACCTCAGCATTTTAGTCTCTGCTACCTCTAGCTCTGCCTCCTGTCTTTTCCTCAGTGCCAATGCAGATTCTATATATTGTGCTAAAACATGCAAAAGCACTGGTATGTTCCTTTAAAAACACGCTGGGAATTTATACATTCATTCCTGTGATCTTACCAGGTTAGTTTTTGTTGAACAAGTCTTTCAGAAAAAAACATAAAGGCCGTTCGAAGCCCAACATGAGCAAACAACACACAGATTTGCATGTTGAATAGAATATATGGATATCTGTAAACACACACCTTCGAGCTCCCTGCATAGATGTGTTGGGAGTTTTCAGCGGTGTGTTTGCATTAGACGTGTGGTGAGAGGGATGAGGAAGGCAACATGAATAAATAAAACTATTAAATAATACTGGGAAATTATTTCCCAGTATTAAAGGGACTGTGAATGAAAGCCGTTCAGAGCCTCAGAACAAATCCCACTGATGTCTGCTTCAGTGTGAAATCCTTGTCCTGCTATCAGGAGGTCTCTGTGGCTCCAATTAAAATCACCACCTTTCTAAGCTATTTATCACGTGAAAACATGACAAAACGAGAAAAGAAAAAGGTGGAAAGCTGCTTCAGTTTGTCAGAGTTAAAGTCGACATGGTAAGAAACACGTATGAATCCTGAAAAAATAACAATAATTGGTGCAGATTCAGTGTTGAGAGCTTTAGCATCCACACAGAGGCTCTGTGTGAAGAAAATCAGCTGAATCCCACACTGCTGCTCGCTGTTTTCACGCTCTTCTGACATGTTTGTTGTATTCAGAGGAAGGCGGTATCGCTCTAAAATAATATCATGATATCTCAAGGTGTTCCATGATATTCAAGATGATATTAAGAATGTAACTGAACAATGTTGTATTGGTAGTTTCAGAAGTAAACGATACTGCAAACTGTAACGAGTAAAAATTCATAAGTGTAAATGTAAGTGCAATAGTGTTTTCCTTCAATAAAAGTATAAATAACCAAATCCTGTAATATTTTAGGGTTTAAACAATAACTCAGATTGACTTGACCTGACTTGACTTCAGTGTATAAAACATAAATAGTATCAGCAAATAAAATGACTGATGATCTTTGGCAGACTATGATTTTCCCTTTGGCTTCTATGATGCTAAGCTTAAATACTCTGAGTCAAAATCCACCACAAGCCAAGAACTCAACTGAAGTTAGCATAGCAGCTAAGCTAACACTGTTCATATATCACAACAAGTCACCACTTCTCTAATTTCACCCCACCGTCTGCTTCTTTCTGTCATGTAGCTAGCGTCACTTGCCTGCTTGTTTCAGGTTGCAAATCACGACTTGTGACTTTCTTGGTATTCATGCAAGTATTTTTGCTGCAGGTGGTGAAACACCTTTGTTGTGTTGAAATATGTAGCATGTTTCAGAGTGATACATAGCATGTTTCAGGGTGATACGTAGCATGTTTCAGGGTGATAGGTATGTTTCAGGGTGATACGTATCATGTTTCAGGGTGATAGGTATGTTTCAGGGTGATACATAGCATGTTTCAGGGTGATACATAGCATATTTCAGGGTGATATGTATCATGTTTCAGGGTGATACATAGCATGTTTCAGGGTGATATGTAGCATGTTTCAGGGTGATACATAGCATGTTTCAGGGTGATATGTATCATGTTTCAGGGTGACATAGCATGTTTCAGAGTGATACATAGCATATTTCAGGGCAATACATAGCATGTTTCAATGATATGTAGCATGTTTCAGGGTGATATGTATCATGTTTCAGGGTGATACATAGCATATTTCAGGGTGATATGTATCATGTTTCAGGGTGATACATAGCATGTTTCAGGGTGATATGTAGCATATTTCAGGGTGATACATAGCATATTTCAGGGTGATATATAGCATGTCTCGGTGATATTTAGCATGTTTTAAGGTGATATGTAGCATTTTTCAGAGTGATACGTACCATATTTCAGGGTGATATGTAGCATGTTTCAAGGTGATAGGTATGTTTCAGGGTGATACATAGCATGTTTCAGGGTGATATGTAGCATGTTTCAGGGTGATACATAGCATGTTTCAGGGTGATATGTATCATGTTTCAGGGTGATACATAGCATGTTTCAGTGTGATACATAGCATATTTCAGGGTGATATATAGCATGTCTCAGGGTGATATTTAGCATGTTTTAGGGTGATATGTAACATTTTTCAGAGTGATACATACCATATTTCAGGGTGATATGTAGCATGTTTCAAGGTGATATGTAGCATGTTTCAGGGTGATATGTAGCATTGTTTCAGGGTGATATATAGCATGTCTCAGAGTGAAATGTAGCATGTTTCAGGGTGATATGTAGCATTGTTTCAGGGTGATATATAGCATGTCTCAGAGTGATATGTAGCATGTTTCAGGGTGATATGTAGCATTGTTTCAGGGTGATATGTAGCATGTCTCAGAGTGATATGTAGCATGTTTCAGGGTGATATTTAGCTCTCCACCGACCACAGTGAACCTCAGGGTGCAGCAAACTTCATGCTAATAAATTGAAATCCTGCCAAAAATATAAAGTTGATATCTACTTTGATTCATCATTGGTGAAGACAGTCACTGCAGCTCGCTGAGTTGGTGTTGGAGTCTTTTGTCACTCTTCTGGTTGTGGTGTTCTCAGGAAGGGTCAAAACTCTCGTGATTGTGTGTATGTGTATATATAAAATAGTGTGTACAAGTTGACTCACACTAGAACTATACAGGCAGTCCCTGACTTACGAACGTCTGACTTACGAACAACCCGTACTTACAACCTGACCGCCATAAATCCTATTACATCAAAAATTCAGGTTACATACATACAGTACAGTGATTCGTAATAATGAACAATGCACCACTTTACGATGCACGTCAACACAAGAGAAGAACAGCTCTTCTGACGTGCAAGACATCAAGGAACGAGAATAAATGTTAACCCACACACACACACACACACTGTCTCTCTCTCTCTCTCCATTATGCTTACGATGTTTTAGGATATCTGGAAGTGTTACTTTAATGATTGTTATGCATAGAAAGGTAAAATATGTTAAGTAAAATATACTGTATATGTTAGATATGCACCTTACATAACTGTTCTGACTTACGAACAGCCGTGGGCACAGAACTCGTTCATAACCCGGGAACTGCCTGTATACACGGATAGGTTAAGAAAAAAGGGAACTAATTTGTAACTGACTGCACTAATTTGGAGCATGCTTGTTTAGTTTCTTCTTGTTGTGCATGACGTGAAAATTTATCACACCATTATTGGTCATATGACATCATCAGTATTATGACAAATCTTTACCCAAAAAAGAAATTCATCAGTATTACCATCTGAGTTCATTTAATAGTGAATAAACTCTAAACATAGTCAAACTGGATGAGGAGATTAACGTCCTGAGCTTTATACATCCAACCATAATTTCCTCCCTGATAAAGCTCATTGCATACAAATATAACTGGCTGCTATCGAAGGTGATGTTGTTGCCATTTCCCCACAGATCATCCAACTGAGAAAGTCATTAGGTAAATGTCTGATTGACTTTTACCTATCACACAGTGAATTTAATCAAAAATGGCTGCCAGAAATGAAGGATGGCACATTGAGAATTCTGCTACGCTTTGAGAAATGTTCTGAAATGTTCGCACACGCGACTTTCAGTCACTTCTAACTTCCCAACCAAGTCTGATGCTATTCATTCATGTTTTCAGGGCTGAATGCACTAATTTGTGTTGACACTTTGATGCAATAAAAGCAGGAGTCAACTCCTGCGCAGGTTTTCTTCATACAGCGGGATCAATCAATTATAAACCTTTATACTGATGAATCCTCCCTGTGACTCATACAAGTCATTCATAATAAGTATTATGTATAAGAGAGGCTGAAGGCTCCGAGTCATTCATGAGAAGAAAGTCAGACTTTAGACTTTACTCCCACGCAGGAGCTGTTTGGACCTGATTAAATTAAAAGTTCAAGTACATACATACAGTACAATGATTTGTAATAATGAACGATGCACCACTTTACGATGCACATCAACACAAGAGAAGAACGGCTCTTCTGACGTGCAAGACATCAAGGAACAAGAATAAGTGTTAACCCGTTTTTTATACCCC
>VXCM01008047.1:0-18624 GCA_014773175.1 Lucifuga dentata
GTAGTTGGATTGACACTCTTTTCATCAACACCAGAATTTTAACTCTGCTGAATTTGCTGTGTAGAAAGATAAAGAACCAGATTTTTCTCAGGCGTTGGTGGAGAGCAAAACAGAGATAAAATGAGTGAGTATTGGACTTACATCCATGACATAAACAGTGGGATGCTAATGAAGTCTGCTGAGTGTGTAAATAGGCATTTTTTTGCTAATACGATAGCCGTAACGTTAAAAGGTGATAATATGTCAGGTCTTTAATGCTTTAAATGTCTTTTCTATGCACTTATATGCATATCTGTAGGTTTACTTACTTATTTACTTACACTATGTCCTTACATTGTCGAATGGCCCGATAAACACAAACCCAAACACACTCCTTTTACATCTTCATTGTGAGCAGTATCAAAATTCCAATGCTTGTGAGACTTATTATGCAAAATATAAATCCTTGTGAGACTTGTCAAATTATAGCTCATTACAGTGAATCTAAAAGCATCAGCCTCTCCATTTCTATGAAAAGCATTTCATTATACAGGCAAAAATACCTACACTTTCTTCTTCCTGTTCCTTATTTACAGTAATGAGTGTAATTAGGCAAATCCAGGGGCAGGAGGCATAAGATGAGAAAAGTCACCTTGCTGATTTCACACACACACACTCACACACTGGCCTTCTCTCTTGCTTTCTAGTTGCCTTTGGCGTTAGTGTAGGTGGGATCCTCTTAGGAAATTGATTTTGTGAGCAAAATTAGCTACTCTCTCTCTTGTAGTTAGGCTCTTTGTACTCAGAGTAATGAACATAATGAAAATCCTCAACCTGCATACCTGTACTAGAGGAGAAAATTAGCTGATAAAGCTAATTCAGCTTTTCTCTCACTGCAAAAATTACATCTGTGTGGCTGAAACACAGCAGGAAGACACACAGCAAATGTTTTATTTGGGAAGATTTTTTGTGCAGATCTTTTTCCTTTTAATTCAGTCAACAATAATCAAAATGCATGAGATGACACAAACACACAAAGTGACACACTTACGGACCTTCCTTCTTGTCCTCTTGAATGGCTTTAGCTTTAGTATCAGTGATGTCCTTAAATGAAGCCAGGAAGAGCACCACGTCTCCCTTCTCATTCTTAATCGGCACGATGTCCAGCAGGCACCAGAAGAGCACAGCTAAAAGGGAAACACTCATTAACACTATTATACCCCATCTCTGATTTTCCTCAATGGATTTACAATGCATTTGTACCAGAGTGTGTGTTTTTGCATGAAGCAACAGTTTCACAGAATCCCAGACTTATTATTAAGCCTACAGTTGGAAGTCCCTCGGGAAACACGGAGCCTTTAAGTAGATCGAGTCATTGTTCCCCAGGCACAGAACAAGATGAAGCCCTCTCTGAGGTCCCATCTCTCTAAATAGATTGCTTTTCACAGGAACTGCAGGTCAGCATCTTGTGTGCTCGTGTGTGTCTGTCTGTACCAGTGTTTGTGTGCTTGTTCTCATTACTGTATCAGCTTTATATGCTTGATTTATCAACAAATTTGCATAGGATACAGATTTTTTGTGGTTTATTAAATCCTCCTAAGGATACATTATTGTCCTTCTAGACCTGGACATACTGTACATACATGTGCGAGCAACTAGGAATAATAAGTTTTCCTTACTCATTGAATTATTCAAATAACTCAAAACAATAATGTTAAACGTCTGCTTCTTTTTACACAAAATCTGATCTGATTCAGTATAATTCACCTTGATAATTTTACATAAGCCTACATAAGGATATATATACTGTATATTGTTTTATTGATAGCATTGCCACCTTTTCTCTCTGATACACACCATTGCTATATTTTATAACTACCGTATTTGTGGAATTTCTTTATTTGTGATTAAGTGTTCATCTCTCTCTGTCACTGAATCTCATTAATTGTTTTCTAACATTTATTTAATTAAAGTCTTTAAAATACAGGTGCTGCACCTTTCACTTTTGTTCTATTCAGTGAGTAGAAATGGATTGCTGATTAAAGAGGGAATTCCCACGGAGTTCCCTCCCATCACTCCCACTCACTAAATCTTCCATGCCTGTGATGACTCACTCAGTGTGTTTGTGTATGAGGATTTGCATGTGTCTGCGTGTGTGCACATATGCATATGTGCATGGCTGTGAGACATGGCGGCACTATCAAGCACCCAGTGAGAGAAAGAGCATCACTGATTGCAAATACACCTTTTTTTCTTTTTTTTTTTTTTTTTTTNTTTTTTTTTTTTTTTTTGCTTTTCTCAGGCAGACGGATGGAGGATGAACCGAGTCAATCAGCTAAGAGTATTTTTGGGATTCTGCTGTGACAGACAGAAAAGGAGGGATGAGAGCAGACAAAGAAAGAGGGAAAGCGGAGTTGTGCAAGCAACTGGAGATAGACAAACTGACCCAAACAGTATTATCCGGAAATACTAAGAGAGAAAGGTGGTAAAATGGTGCAGCAGAGACAGACAAAGATAAAAGGTAAAAGAAAGTGAAAGAGAACAAATGGGAAAAGAGGAGAAAGAGGAGGGAAAATGACAAATGACAACAAAGCGACAAATAGAATGGTAGAGCCAGGTGTCTCTGAAGGCCAGGTATTATCCAAGCTGTGTCTACACTGTTTTATACACTGTGCTGAGCAAGCCTTCCATGTTTCATATTTTGCTCAGATTGGCCGACAAGTAGCTGCAAGCTGTGACAGAGATGATAAATGGCCCTGGATTCTCTTTAAAATGTTACCTGTGTCTTGTGGGGAAAAAAAGTGCTTCTATTTCAGAAATTAGCATCTGCTAAATCCGTATGATAATTCAACCAGTTGGATCAAAAATTACAGGAACACAGCATAACATCTGACAAAAAAAAAGCAAAAATCTGTCTGCTGATTTATCCACGAAGTGTAAAGCATCAATCATTATGTATGTGTTTGTGAAGTCTGCACTAATTAAAAGGCATAACAAAAGTAAATCAGATCTCCTCTAAATTATTTGTTGGGGTCCAACTGCCTAGTTCACCAGCAAGCACAAATGTATTTTCTGAGAGGTTTAAGCCACAAAAATCATAAACTGGGCATATTATGCTTTTTGTTATTTTCCCTCATCTTCACAATGTAATATAGATATGTAAACACACCCATAGCTCCTTTATCCTTTACTTCTGTAACACGTTTACATCAACATGTAACACATCTTGTTAAACACACTCACAAAGGCTAGTTTGGCCAGAATCTACCATGTAGCAACTGGCTAATTGGAACAGAGCAAGCCTTTTGTTGGGAGTGCCTTAAAGAGACAGTACCTAAAACAGCCTGTTTTCACAGCAGTACTACACCAAGGGACCAAAAGCAGATGGATGTGTTTTCTGCACATTAAAGCATTGTAAAAAATTTAAAAACAAAAATAAGATCATTGAAATATGAGTCTCAACATTAAATAACTGATGGCTTTGTTTAGTCACCTTTTAAAGACCAGGTTAAAAAAAATACATACATCCATCCCTCCATTTATTACTTCATCTGTACATAACTCCATCCATACCAATATAAATAAATGGATTCACTTCAGATATGGCCTGAGGAATTGCCATCCATTTTTGAAAATACACAGTCTTTCTCTATTTGTCTACTTTCTAAATCACACAATCCAAATCGTACTTTCCAAATCTTACCCGTCTTTTTGTAGAACATAATCTCATCCTTAAACTCCTTGCGCTCCTCCAGGGCTTCATCAATGCTGAGGATGATGCTCTCACTGGTCTCGGGCCCATACAGAAACTTACAAGCGCAGCTCTTCTGCATGACCTCTGCCCGGGAGAAGCCCGTGAGCTCACAGAAGCCATCGGAGCAGTAGACGATGGGAAAGCCCTTCGATACCTGAGCATTGGCCAGGATGAAGTTGCTGTCTGCAGGAGGAGAAGGAAGAAGAGGCAAGGTGAGAGGAAAGGTGAGAGGAAGAACAATGAGCTCAGGTAAACAGACATTTTAACTAAAAGTTCCTTTCCTTTAATAGATATCTGACTACAAACCTTTGACTATACCAATTCTTGTGTACTTAAATATTATATTTATGCAATAGTTCTTCTACTTAGCCAGCCTAAAGACAAACTACTGGATGCCCTTTTTCTGCATATAATTTAACAGAATGTTGAACAGTGAGGAAAAAAAAGGAGGAAAAAATACTAAAACCAAGCTATCTCTTTCAACTAGTGGGTCTCAAACTGTTGAACTACCATGTCTGAGCAAACCAAAATCAAACAGCATCTAACCAACAAGTAGCTCTAAGAAAAATCACAGAAAAACCTTGTGTGCATGAAATGTACAGTATTTTGCTATAGTTTAAAACTTCTCTGCAGAAATTTTAAGCGTTTTCTGGCATACCACCAAGAGGCACTTTATGCACCACCATTGGTACACATACCATATTTGAGAACCAGTACTTCAAACAATTTATGCTCCTTCCAGGACCCTGGCCTTCCAGGTCCTAAAACCACTTGATAACCTCTCCTCCATAGCAGTGCATTTATCTATAAATTTGGCAGAATAATATAGCTATGATGAATTAATGTTAGTAATTTATATTGGTAATTACCATCACAAAGTGAGGATATGTTTTTAGTAACTATAGTGATTCATAAAACCAGAGACAAAACGATTTTTAGCACATCCATACAAAGACTGATGGATCCTCATCAGGTCCTGCTGATGAAGGCATGCATGAGCTGCAAGATGAAGGTCATTTACCTCCATAATTTACTGGGTTTCGAGATGAAGTGGAATCTATTTCTTGAAACCCATTTGTATCTGTCCAAAACTGACCCTGAATTCCTAATGCTTTCAGGTAGAGTTGAATATTACAGAGTTTTCATGTTAAGTAGAAAGTTAAGGGAGTTAATCAAAGTGGCGAGTGAATCATTGAAGCTCCGCTACAGTAAACTAGTGACAGCGGAGAAAATAGCAGCACATTAGGGCTGAAGTCTATCACAATTAATTGGCCTATTTGTGTTGAGCTCTAAGTACCCTGTAGAAGTGGACCAGCTGTTTATATCTGCATCTATTTATTAAATCACACAAACACACACACACACCCATAAACACACAATCATACGCAGCTATGCACACGCACACACCTCCAGCTTACGCGGAGTAAGATGTGCTGAGCTGTGCTGATAGACAGTTAATGTTTATAGCACAGTGTGCACAATACCCAGCCGTGGACCACTTTGGCTTCATTGGATCTATATATTTGTTTGTGTCTGTGTGTGTGTGTGTGTGTGTGTGTATAGCCTGTAATTTGATAAGCAGTCAAACCTGCTCAAACCANTTGGATCTATATATTTTTTTGTGTCTGTGTGTGTGTGTGTGTGTGTGTGTGTATAGCCTGTAATTTGATAAGCAGTCAAACCTGCTCAAACCAGCACCAATGTTGGATGATAACACACACCATCCCTCCATTAAAGGTACATAGCATTTTAGCGCTAAAATATTACTACATGAAATTTGAGATATTTGCATAATAACTATAACCAAACAACACACACACACATACACAAGGCATTGTGAGCGTGTTTGTAATCATTGCTTGAGACATTCTACAAAATGAGTTGTTTCAATTACATTTCATTACAAAAATCAATTTTCTGCATCGATAATCCCTTTTTCCTTCAACACTGATGTTTAATTGTTTTATGTTCTGTGTCAGGCTTTGTCAAAGGAAAATGGGAACTGGGAATACAACAGCTCGGAACAAAACCCTTGTATGTGTCCCTCAAGAGGCAGGAGCAACATGTTCCTTTCATAATCCCATTCACCAACTCGCAATCGCTTTACCACACTCGCTGGTGCTAAGAATTGAGATTCATGTCACAGGCAGGGATGTGTGACCTCGAACAGCTTGACAGGAGTGAAGGACATATATCCTAAGAGATACAGTAGAGGTTAACAATATGTTTGGAATTCCATGTGTGAAATATCTGCTTTTCCTGTTCCACCTACTGCACCGTCATAATAAATAAATAAAATGCTGTAACAGTGCAGCCATAAAAGAGAGAGAGAGAGAAAGAAAAAAAAACACAATTTAGAGAATGTCTTGTCAGCAGTAATATTCTAACTGTGTGGCCCAGACAGATGGTCAGAGCGGGTCGTAGCGTTGGGACCAGCTGTCAGACGCGAGGCCCCTCCAGGCTCAGGGCATGCAGAGAAAGGCCGACTGGACCTCTGGCCTCTTAGGGACCCGAGGCAAAAACCTGCAGCCTGTTTAAGGCAGCTTCCAGAGCAGGACTGACACAAAACTAATGGGGCAGTGGACTACATGGAGCAGTGGACTAGTTTGGCTGGATAGAATTGATGGATATACACGAGTTACCAGTTTGCTGGATATTCCTGCGATCTAATGCAATCCAACATGAAAGATCCTTCTCACTGCAGACATTTTTACTTGTCAAACAGAGGTGTAATTAATAAGATTAATTGGCTTCATTTCATTTAGGTGAGCCAGGGCCCTGGTGTTGTGCATGCTGGCTCGCTGACGTGACTTACTGACACACCTACTGTAAAATGGAACAGAGCCATTATTAGGGTTATTAGTTACACCTGACCTTTTCCTGCAAGTGTTCCTACAAAGACATTTCCTTACAAATGTCTTCCTACAAAGACATTTTGACTTAACCTAGCAGGAAAGGCTAAACTAAGTTGGTAGAACAGCAAAAGCAGATATTTCACGTATGGAATTCCAAACGTATGGTTAACCTGTACTGTATATCTTAGGATATATGTCCTTCTCTCCTGTGAAGAATGAAGGTTAGGTATTAGTATCAGATTGTTCGGACTGGGCTGTCTGTTTAAAACTGATGTTTTGTAGCAACATTTTACCATAGATAAATATATAGATAAAGATACTGACTTGATTTTATGTAACTAATGACCTGAAATAAGACATAGATTTCCATTTTCTTATTTTAAGTTAGGTTCTATTTTGAAAGCTTTGCAATGCATTAATATACCAAAAAAAAAAAAAAAAANAAAAAAAAAAAAAAAAAGACACATTGATTCACTTCTAACCTCCCTTGCTGCAGCACTTCTGTGCACACTGAGTGAAAACAGGTTTTTTAGGTGCCGTGTCTGAGAAGAGAGTAGGTTTTTCCTGGAGTGGAGCCTTAAAAACACAATATCTAAAACAACACCTGAGCTAAAACATAGATGCTTGCTACGTTCATACTTTGTGGGTGTGTCTGACCAGGTGTAAATTCACATTACATGTTGATGTAAACATGTTACGGAAGTAAAGGGACATTCAAGACAGTTCAGGACCTATGGACCATCTTTTCCATCATCAATGCCTCTTTGAATTTGTGTGTGTGTGTGTGTGTGTGTGTAGTTTGGCACATATGTTAATTTTTTCTTACTTGATCTTTTGATGTAAACTGGGAAAGTTCATTAAAAGATGATAGAATAAGATTTAAATTTTCTTTGCCTTTAATATGTTCTTTTTAACCTCTTTTCCTCTGCCTCTCCTACCCCTCTTTCCTTCTGTCCTAGACTCCTTGGCTTCTTGTGTTCCTCCTTTTCTACCTTGTCTCCTCCCTCCCTCCCCTTCACTTATGCCCTGTAATTGTCCAACCATGGCTCCCTCTCTATACCCCTCCATTCCCTCCCTCCCTCACTTGCTCCCACTTCCCTTATCCTCCTTCTTCTTCTCCCTACCTACTTTGTTCCCTCTAACCTTCACTCCTCTCCCTGTACTCCATCCTTGCTTCCCTCCCAGCTGTTCCTCATGTCCCTCCTCCCGTTTTGGATCTCTCTGCCTAATTACTCTTCATCTCCTCTCTACCCTTTGAATTCCACCAGCCTGTCCTCTTTTCCCCAATCTATTTATTTCCTTCACTCCTTGCACTCTTTCATTTTCTTCCCAACCATCTCATCTGCTTACCTTTAATTCTATCTTTCCTTTGTACCCCAAACCTGGGCTAGAGGAAGCCAACGGAAAGTCGGAATAATTTCTTATCCTGCTCTCCCACTTTTGTTGTTTCTTGTTTGTTTCATTCTTTATCCTCTATCACAATTTCACGTGCCAACCTTCTTCACCCCCATATCTTTGGTTCTCTCTCACTCTGATTTCGTTTGGCTAATTGCTCCTATATAGAAACCCATAGATCATCTTCCCTCATGCTCACAGTGCTGCATGACAGCTGCTGGAGAAACCCCACAGGGACAGAGGAGAGAGGGAGGAGGAAAGAGAAGAGGAGGGAGGGCAAGAGGAAAAAGCAGGTAGAGAGGAGACGAGAAAGAAGGAAGTCTGACAACTAGAGAGCGAGTTGGTTAGAGAACGCTCGTTTGTTGCTGAGCGAACAATTTGTAAAGCTCAGTCAGGTCTGAGCTATTAATAAATGAAACTTTGTGGTGTAATCATACCATCAAAACATGAAATATCAGCACAAAATGTAGCTATATCTTCTGCTAAATCTATTCTTTCTGCAGAAGTAGGAAGTAACTAAATAAATTTTGTCAATTACAGAGCTTTTGTGTCATTTTGAGGTACTGGTACTTCAGCATTTGCTTTTGTCAGGTAAAAATTGTATATCTTTTATATCTCCAAAATGTCAACATGTTTTTCTTCAACTTATTTGTAAGTTTAAAATCTCCCAAATTAGAGATACAGATAAAGATTTGAAATTCATTTTTTATCTTCTTTTTTGCAGAGTTTGATTTTGTTTTGTGTTCCTGGTTTTGGGATGCATTAAAGGGGACATAGTGTTTTTTGTTATTATCCCCTCATTTCTTTATTGTTAAAAATGCAAAACTTGATTTGACACCTATAGAAAAGCATCTACTAAGCCAAATGCATAGGTCCTAAACTGCCCTGAAAGCTTCATTTTGATTAATCTTTTGCTTCAGTAACATGTTTATATCAACATGTAACATATTTGAACACACCTGATTAGATGCACACACAAACTACAACTGTAGTGAACAATTGTTTGGCCAGCTTCCATGTTTTGCACTGGTTGTTGCCAATTCAGGCTTGAGACAATACCACAGTACCATAAACTGGTCTGTTTTCACTCAGTGTGCACAGTGTGCTGCAGGAAAATAGAGTAAGAGTGGATCGGTGTGTTTTTGCACACCAAAGCATAAAAGTAAAGATAGAAATAGAAATCAGTATAACAGGTATCCCTTAAAATATACCACATGCATCAATAATTTAGCATTATGACATCAGCCATTGTTCACACTGAGTACTTTTACTCTTTATATTTGAATAAATTATATTTCTAATGCTTGTTTATTTAAATGCAATAGAATGTTTTACTACTTTTGCTCAAGGATTTTAGTACGACTTCCAGCACCATTCTTAAGTGACCTTTTTTAAAAAAAGGTTTTTGTGTGTGTTTCCCCAAGTCTGGTCCAGAATCTACTTTCTCAGCAAGTCTGGGCTATATCAACTAGGGAAATCTGTGGCAGCACAGACTGCACCATCAGGTGCATTCCTCCTCTCCACACATGGCTACGTCCCAGATTTGGAACACATATCCACACATACAAGCGCTCCATATGCAGCTCCTTGACGGCCCTGTACAACCACCTGGAGCAACCCCCTGAGCTATTTAAGTAACAACAATTCATGTGATGGGTGAGCAAGCATAGGGAAGCAAGGGAAAGACCTGGAGAAGGAGTAAGTGACAGCGAGACACAGCAGGGTGAACAAGAGATGGATAGAGAACCAGGGGAGAAAGGGCGAGATGAGGGGATGGGGACAGGTAAGAGAAAGCTGAGATTTATACTGAGACAGTCACATGAGAGTGGGAAAGGGATGGAGTTGTGAAAGTTAAAACTGAGTGAGATAGAGCTGTGAGTGGTGGATTGATGAAAGATGGAGATGGAGTGTGGTGAAAATGGGAGAAGGAGTGGAGAGATGGATGGAAAAAGAAGGAGCCTGAAAAGAGCTCTTCACCTCTCTGGCAGAATTCATACCAGCCACAAGCAACTACACAGCAGTCAAATAAAAAGTCTCCAGAGTAACCATAGTTACCGCTGACAAACACCATGGCAACCAAGGTTACAACTCTGCAATTTGTCTGAGCATGGGTACCAAATCTTCATCGTCAATACTTGGGATTATGAGACAAATGGTACATACTCGAGAGACTTTGATATTCACAGCGGTAACAAGTCGCTGGACTGTGTCAACAAAATGTGGATTGGACAGCAATTAATTGTATTTATTTTGAAGTAAGCACACGTATATACACATACACACACACCGCCAGGCAATCGTGAAGGAGCACTCCTCATACCATGTAATCAAAGAGAGGAAGGTCATTAGACAAATCACAGCTTTAATCACTACTGTGGCTCGTTGTCGTTGAGTCCTGCAGTCACCATCAGAAACTTCACACACTTGTCCTTCACACACTTTGTGCAATTTGCAGCCTCCTTCCCTCCATTTCCACTCTTTTTCACTCTTAGTCAACATCCTTTTCACCCTCCATTGTCTATTTACTCAAAATTTCCATCTTGGCCACTCTATTTCAATGCAACCACCACTCAGTCTGGCAGTCCTCTCATTTGAGGAATTAATGGAGTCTAAAAATGACTGACTGGTCTCAGAATTCCGCTGGTGAAACTTTTTGTCAGTTGTTTCAGACAGTCAATTAGAGATTGTGATTAGTAAAGGAATCTCACTAATTAGGCTGTTTAACAAGGCAGAACATGCATGGTGATGGGGATACTCTCATTGAGGAGTCCCTTAAAGGACCATACTGGCCATTTTGCATGTCTGAGCCTAATATATTCAATTTTCATACACGTAGGGTTAATGACAATCATTTCCCAAAGCATACTACTGCAACGGTGAATTAAAAAACTTTTTCCTCTTCCAGACTGCCATTGGTTTCATTTCATTCATGCTATTAAAATCAACTTGTTTATACTTGAAACGTTCTTGGGATAGGTAATCCATCACGAACAAGATGTGTATTCAGGGATTTTTTTTTTTTTTAGAAGCTATGTAATTATAGTGTTTAAGCGCAATAAAAAGCACATGTATGTCTCCACTGGGAAATATAGTCCCAAAAGAAGACCTGCCTTTATCAAAAAATTTAAATGACCATGACTTCATAAGGCTGCGTACCTATTAGCAGGCGAAACATCGATTTTTAAGGTGGGTGTATCACTTGAATATTTGATTTCGAAAGATTAAGAGATTTTGCAAAATATCAGGAAAGCTGAAATACGGTTTTATCCTTTTGGAAATGGTTGTAAGTAACATAACATGTATGAAAATTTAATATATTGGGCTAAAAACATGCAAAATGGTCCTTTAAATTTGCTGGTGCATCCCTGCTAAGCGCACAGTAATAATCAAGCCTGGTGACCTTAGACCGAGCATTTGCCTGCTGAGTCCATACTCAGGATGGTGACTGTGTTCCCTTAACTAAAAACTTTTTCAATGGCTTGTTACAGCCAGAAGATACTGCTGGGTTACTGTTAATTTAAAACACTCATTTACATTTTCAACACTCGGCTGATGCCTGTGGATACATATCTTACTACTTTGACAAGTATACAAGACATACAACTTCTGATGGACACGCTTTGATGTAGGGAGTGGGTTTGTGCTTGATTAATGCAAATCAAAACATGGTGTCTCAAAGAACATCTTCTTTAAGTCCACATTCCATTAAAAAGCAACTGTAAACTCTTTAAACTCCAGATTGTCCAATAAGATAAAGCACAACACCATCCCGTTTATTCTTACCCGACAGAAGACAGTCTTGATATTAAGTGGACTTTGGAGAAAATTGGAGCAGCAATGCCAGTCCACTGTGAGAGTCTCCTCTGCACCCTGCAGCACTACGGTCAATGATGATTGATTACTCCCTCAGTCTCATAACTGTGCTCAATTCTTCTTTCACAGTCATTCTCAGGCTGGGAATAACGTTAGACTGGCTTTTTTCCACAAGTAAGCTTAATGAGATCATCCACTAAACATCTATTAAAGGAAATTAAAGTAATGGCATTGTTTTTGCCACTGTATGACATAATGCTGGTTAATCCAGGGAATAATCCAGGTTATGTCCACTTTAGTAGACCTCACTGAAACATATTTGCGTCAGCATATGGTCTGCGGTCTTTCAAACTCTGTAATTAGCTCCCTAGGTTTTCCTAGAGGTCATAAGGTTGTTGATGAGATGGAGCCAGAGGGATAGCAGCAATAGATGCTGTCTTCTCTCTGAAGCAGCAGGACCTACTGTTGACAGCCTCTTCCATTGTGTGATACTCGGGCGAGTTTTTAAACATCCACTTGGCAGCAAGTGGTAATCACAGCTTGGGATCCCACAGCCACGTTTCAACAGCTTAATTAGAGGTGCTGCATTTGAAGAAAGTTAATCAGCGAAGGGGACACCTCCACTTTACCCCCCCCTCCCCCTTTTCAAAGAGAGAGAGACAACTGAGTGTACACAGGCACACATACACAACTTTGTGGCTAGCAAAGTGCTGAAAGTACAGTGCACTTTTCTCTTTTTCTTTCTCTACTCACTTCCTCATCTGTCTCTTCGTTGCTCTCTTTTAAACACGCACACAGACTCTCTCTCTCTCTCTCTCTCTCTCTCTCTGCACATACACTTACACATTACCACCGACGCCCTGTATCTACTGAACGCACAGCTGTTCCTAGTCTCGCCGTCAGTGATTGTGACNCTCTCTCTCTGCACATACACTTACACATTACCACCGACACCCTGTATCTACTGAACGCACAGCTGTTCCTAGTCTCGCCGTCAGTGATTGTGACAGTAATTACCTGCCTAGTGGAGGTGGTGCTAGTGTGTGCTGAGAGTGAGGAAATAGCAATCTGAATGGTGTAGAATGGGAGCACACTCTGGAGACTTTCTACAGAGACTTTTCTGGTACCAGTGTACCATAAACAGTCAGCTTAATTTGGCAGTTGGACAGACCCAATGTGGTCTCCCATCTTTGCAATGAATGCCATCGTCTATTGACAGAAAGTAAAGTCAGGAAGTGTTCTGTACAAGGGAGGAAACTGTGGTAATGAGTTAAGTTCACATGCATTAATTCACAGTTTGCTCTTCAAAGTACAGACAGCATGGATGTGTTTTGATGGTACTTTGTTGACTTGACCATTATCCATATTATAGGTGCTAATTAAAGGAACTGAAGTGTAATTTCTGAATTAGAGTGGCACATTTTTACATGACCTACTTTTACAAAAGAATTGATCACACAAAATGAGAACAAATTGTGACTTTTTTTTTATTATATAACCAATTCATAATGGATGATAACAATCCCCGTCACCCACAAAAAAAAAAAAAAAATTGGTATAGCATACTGTAAGTGCACTCTTCAAATAAGTCCACTGTGGGCTAAGTGATAATATGTGGTTTTAATGAGCAGCTCTGCAGATGGACAGCTGGTAAGACTAGACTCCTGGATGTCGTGTTGTAGTCATGATGACAGAAAGTGTCACAGCACTCTCATTCAGCCGTCACAGTGCAGATCTACAACACTGCAGACAGATTCTGTTATTTTAGTTACAGTGCAGGTAAGCAGGGACACCCTGAACTCAACACGCTGATCAGAGGTGTTTGTGTCTGTCAGCCCATCAGCCCACAAAGTACACACTGTAACACACAAACGCTGTTGGTCCCAGTGTTGTATAAAAGAATATGCAGAAAAGATGCATATTTTCTCCTCTTCTGCAAATGAGATGACTCACTGTTACGAATTTTCAGTAACTGCAAAGCTGCCACTTCCTTCAGTTATAAAGTTAAAACATAAAAAGCCCTTAAATATTTCACTTTAACTCTCAGAGTTGTACACTAAGGCTGAGCAGACAATGATTCAGTGTCTTGCCACAGCTGTTAATGTTGAGAGTTTTCACTTATTGAATATACAGTATTTACATGCACCTCACTTTGACTTCCTTTCCTTTTGGTGCGTCTGATTGTGAACACTAAGTGTTGAAGAATTCATTTTAAAGGATACAAAACTGCACACACATCATCCTTGAAGACCTGTATCCTGTGATTTTAATGCTTTTTTTTTTTTTTTTTTTTTTTTTTTTTTTGTATATTGAACCCACATCTGACCTGCCTGCCTTTGGTTGATATCAAAGGGGATCACAGCAGTATTCTAGTCCTTTCCTTATATCCTTGCTGGTCAGACCATTGCAGCTAATTTGTCCCGTCAAGCTTCGCTGCCTCCACTCTGCCCCATCTTGCAGTTCAGCCCCAATGTTAATTCCCTGTACCTTAAAGCTCAAGGACAGTGCATTTACTGGGCCTCAGAAAACCATGTGTGTTTTAGGTACAGTATGACTCTAATTCCCATGTGAGAGGAAAAATAGTTCCTGTCAAAGCAGCTGAATGTTTCCTGACACTTAACTTATCTTTACCTGCAGTGATGCTCAAACTGTGGACTTTTTTGTTTATTGGGGCTAAATATGCACGTCTGTTGTTATTATGCTGGTGTCCTGAATGATTTATCAAGTGGAATGAACAAACTGGAGCAGGTGTAGACTGTCCCACAGAATGAGGAATGGGTTATGGCAGGTAGGGAGTTTTTTTGTTGGATTCAGGGTAGGTATTGTTAGCAATGGTCAAACATCTATGCATTCTCTATACCTACTTATCCTGTGCAGAGACAAAAATAATAATAATTCATATTAAATGTAGTAAAAAAAATCCTTGCAAAGATATTGATCTAACAAAACAAACAACAAAGTAGTGTCCTTCAGACTCACCACTCAAGCAATATGTGGTATATTACACTACAGTATACTATCTGAGTCAAAGAGCAAAGAAAGGATAATATTCTTAAACGAAGCACAGTTTAATTAGTTGGCCTAATTAAACAACAAAAGCACCTGAGATGTAATTCTTAAAAGCCTGATTTTTTTTTTTTTTTTTTTTTTTGACCTTTGCACAAGTATATAGAGAATTACAGCCTACCAGCTTCCAAATGAGAATGAACTTAACTGGATCAAACATGGAATAAAAGTCAAGTGTAAAAACATGACTGATTTCAGAGTCTCTAAAACAGTAGGCTCTCGTTATATATTAAAAAAAAAAGAACATCATAAGACAGAGGCGAGAGTTCAAACCGAAGTTGTCGTTTAGAAATGCCCGTGTGTGTCCCAGCCCTGGAAAAGACCAATTAATTTTGATAAATGCGACTGCTGGTTTCAGAGCGGCAGCGGGAACATCGCGCTCTCTGCAGCACTTGTCGGCCAAGAACCAGATAATAAAGGCTGAATCCATGCAGATATGATTTGTGGATGACTAGCAAAACCTGCATTCATTCAGGGATGAAAAGTACGAAAGCAGGTGTGATAAGTGAATGTATCTCTCAGGGTGTGGAACTTGTGAGGAAGTTATCCGGATGCGCGCGTGTGTGTGTGGTGCTGGGAGTCTGTGCGCTGTCCGTGGTGCTGAAACATCAGCAGCCTAATTGCCCTGAAAACGCCAGACTTTTTCCCCAAATTGTATCATTGTGAGACGTGAAACAGTTTATGTGCACCATAAAGTTTCTCCATCTCTGCATAAACACACAGGCTTTTGACTGCTGCTGTCCTGATATCTGCCTTTACTTTAAAGGCCATTCTCACCAAGAACAACAAACAGAAAATGCTTCTTTTGCGACATTATATTGAAAGATGCTGACCCTTTATTTTAAATAAATAGATTTTTCCAGGTAGCCAGCGTTCATCTATGAAGATAATCAAGGTTTTCCAGAAAATAAGATGCAATGTGCTGTATCAAAAAAAAAAAAAAAAAAAATCCAAACCAAATCAAGTAGTAAATAAATGTGAAATTCTAATTAAAATCAAACTTACGAGTTCCATCAAATCGTGTAGCTATAGTGTCCAGAAACGTGTTCTGTGGCGCTAACAATCCCTTCATCACAGGCATTTTCCCTGTTTGATGTCGAAGTCCCCATCAAAGTTACTGAAGAGAAGGTGCAAGTCGTCCAAACGTGTGAGGTGCTCCCATTCAAGCCGCTGAGCCGCGTATGAACGGGAGCTATCCGGTAGACTCAGCAATCCGACCCCGATCTCTAGTGGAGAGTGCATGCGATGCGCGCTCCCGTGTGTCTGGAGCCTATGTTGCGTGTGGAAATGACAAGAGAAGATGATGCCCGCAGGTGCAGTTCAGGTAATAGCCAGGGACGGCCGTGAGAGGGTGAGGCTCCCTGTCAGCGATGCCATTATTATGCCGCTGGATTCAATGATCATCTCTCCACAGCGCGCAATGCCATCAATCACTCTCAACAACTGCGATCGAAGCGCAAATGTTGGTGTTTCTCAGTGTGGATGCGAATCACAAACAGAACTTTTTTTTTTTTTTTTTANTTTTTTTTTTTTTTTTTTAATTGCTTTCCATATTTTTATTTGTTTAATAATTCTAACAAAAATCTTCATTCTTTGTTTTACAGACTCATAAATGAGAAACCATATGCATTGCTCCCTCTGATGCTTTTTCAAGATATAGTGCAGAACTCCAACAAATAAAACAGTAAAGTTAGTTTAATGGTCCGTAATTACCAGACAGTGGAATTTGGGGATCAGCAGTGCTTCCTGGCCGTACAAAACTGCATGTCCAGACATTAGGCACAGACAGAAAGACAGGTAAAGACACAGAGAAAGAGAGACAGAACAGAATTTCTTCTTCCCATCATCCCAGATCAAACTCAGAAATGCAATTATATGGAACTTAAAAACTGATGTAAGAGGAAAATTTTCAAACTAATGCAATTGTTGCACGCTAATTTATTCCACAGAGATTTATTACTCGTTACAAGGTTTATTGGCCTGACGATCTGTCATTCTGTCCACTTTGCTCTAGCCAAGCGCATCAATCAGAAGCACCGGACAGTTACAGGAAAATATTCCGAGTTTTTAGCGCCGCCTCCTGGTCAAATTAATGGGACTGCATGTTGACTGGACTCAATGAGCAGGAATGAGATGTTCAGCAGGACTACCAGTTGCACAATTGCGCCCTCGTGTGGACAGAAGCCCCATTAAATGAAAAGACTTCCAGTTTTCAACAATTTTATTATGCCTTGCCAGTTTTGCAAAGCACTTTGTGATGCCTGTCTTTAAAGGTGATGTAAAAATACATTTTTACTTACTTCCTTACTTTTCAGTTGAGGTTCAGCAGTCTGCATAGAATATCAAGTCATATGCACCAAAATGGATCAAGACCAAGGCAAACTAATCACTGGTGATACAATAATGATACAGCTAGAATTTTTTTAAAAGCACATTCTTTTAAGAATCTATGTTAACTTAAGTCCTATATGTTATTTTAAAATACTGGATTGGTTAACTCTCATAATAGATAGCTTTTGGAAAGTGAATTGCAGTTTGAGGGTAAACACTTTGATATAAAACAAATCTTACATAAACTGATCAGTTTGACATGTTTCCAAATTTAAAAGCCCAAACTGTGTTTGTTTGTGTAAATCCACAAATTGAACTATAACCTAAGATAAGATGCAAGTTTAAGCTTGTGTCACAGTTACACCTTCACTTCTCTGGCATGCAACAAGAAACTTGGAACATGTTCTTACATACAGAAACAGGCAGAACAGAGTCACAGATGGAACCAGACTTATCTAGGCCAATCCCATTACAACACCAAAACTCAAGCAATGTGCCTCCTACACAGATCATCCACAAAACTGAAGCAACTGTTACAGCTGTTATGTCATGAAGGCAAAATTAAGCCATCAAGTGCTCAAAAGTTGACCACTATAAATCATGCATCAACTCATGGGCTTCAGGTGCACATACTGTATGTACTCACACACACACACACACACACACACACACACACACGCGCGCGGATAATGTAAATCATCCCCCTGAAGTGAGGCTCTGTGAAGTAAGTTAAGTATAACGTGTCAGTTAATAAAATTAAAACAGACAGCCAACGCAGAGTGATGCACAGTGATGCTTAACCTGGGTAATTTAGCACTTAACACATCATTTAATCCTGATCGTTCCAAACATAAAGCTTGTGTGTGTGACTGTGCCTGTTTATCTGTGTAATATATGCACCAGCAAATAATTTTTGTGCTTGAATGCCATAGTTAAGTTTATAGTAAAAGGACAGTTGAGTCATAGCAAGTCATTATGACCCAAAGTATCATAGGTTTTATGGAAATCAGACTGCAAGACTGTAGTCTTGGCTTTATTGAAAGGCTTTGTTGAAATTAGACTAAGACTTATTTTAATGTTTAGCAGCACAAAGAGCCACAGATTTGGATTTATTGAGCTGTGAGAGGTTCAGTGGCATCCAGTGACAAAAATGTCTCAAGAAATATGAAAGAAATCTGCATGAAAGTTTCAAAGCACCATTCATACATGTTTTAAATTACATAAATTCCTTGCATAATTACTGGTAATGCCATTTATTGTATTTTTTAGCAATAGGCCATATGCATTTGGTTTTGAATGACTAATGTGAATGTAATTCCTCTCCTGGCTTCTTGCCTGTTTAGCACAAAGTCATGCATTTATACTTTATGTCACTACTCCATCCACTTCTGCACTCTCTCCTCCCGTACACTAGGGGCACCCGTTCTCTGC
>VXCM01008048.1:0-15842 GCA_014773175.1 Lucifuga dentata
CCCACCATGCTCTACAGCCACGTTTAATGAACTTTAAGCTAGCCTGTTTTAATCAACTGTAAGCTAGCCCGCGGCCAAAGGAAAGGCAGACCTGAAACAGGATTTCAGCTCAGGAGTTAGAGAAGCTGTTAGAGATAAAGCTGTTAGCCTCGTTAGCAGAGCTGATGTGGCCATAATTAAAGAGTATAACTAAAGAATATAACATAAGAAGGCATGATCATATTTAATATATTATTCTCATTCTGCTTGTTGCTGTTGTTAATTTTAAAAAAACAATGAGTTTAGATTTCCCTTGAGAAAAATGACAGTTTTCTGGCTGTTTTTGATTTTCTGTGATGAAACTTTTTGATAGGAAATGAGTCAGAAATGCTGCTGATAGATAGGAAGACAAAAAAGTTATTTATTTTGAATTTGATCTCTCATTTGTTTTTTCATACCTTTGGTTTTTTGAATTCTATAGATGTGCTGGGAGCAGCGTTAAAGTGAAGTTCACATTAGTGTCTGAATAATCCGTCATAACCTCTGATGAAAACGAGGCTAATTTACGTCTGTTTTCAATAAAGGCTGACCCAGTTTTTAATTTGGCCTGTGTCTGAGTTTGACACCGCTGCTCTACAAGCAAAGCTGCAGGTTATCTTTGCTGTTTGTTATCAGCTACAGCCGCAGCAAAGAGGGTCAGGTCGTTATCCAATCAGATTAGCCCATCAGCAGCAGATCAGCAATGCTTTCAGGCTCTGAAGCTTTGTAAACAGCAGGGTTTTAAAGGAGCATACTGGTGGTTTTGCATGTTTCAGCCTGATAAATACTACCCACATACATGTGATATTACTGCCAACCATTTTCCAAAACATGTTACTGGAGCGGCATATTTTAGAATTGATTTTCCTACCTTCCACACCGACATCAGTTTCATTTTATTCTCGTTTAGCATAAAAATAAACTTGACGAGACTTGAAATGTGCTGAGATAAATAATCCATCACAGAGAACAAAAACATCGTTCTTATTTCTGTTGGTTACTTAATTTAACCTTTCCAACACGGAGGCACACAGAAGAAAACGTATGCCTCCACCAGGTAACATAGTTCCAGGAGAAAACTGATTTTGCTGAGAAATGAAAGTGTCTTCTCTAATCATGTGTACGTTTCATCAGGTGAAACACTGAATTTTAAGGTGTTTGTATCACCTGAACATTTGATTTTGAAAGATTAGGAGATTTGAAAAAACACGAAAACCACAACACAGTTTTATGTTTTGGAAAATGGTTATTAGTCATGTAACGTAATATGCATTAGTCACATAACATGTAATATTCATTGGGCTTCAACATGCAAAATTACTGATTATGGTCCTTTAACACAGTGAAGTTAGATTTAGACAGCAAGGGTCAGATTCATAAACAATAACGCATGATTTAACGCATCACTATGCGCTAATATCATGACGTAACCACGTTCCTCCTTCAAAAACGCCTGTTAGCAACCTGTGTTAGCGTTAGCCTTAAAGAGGCGTTACTGTGATATTTCCTTATTTACATGTGGCAGTAGCTATTCATAAAACAAACCCACACGCTAACATTAAGACCTGCTGCATTCTGCTGGTAAATTTCAGTGGTATGAAATCTGGGCAACGTTTAAACTATATGTGCCTCACATGTATTAGCGATCAATAACTTTGATAAATTATCAGCTGATCAGTTTTTAATGCTGAGTTTTGATCTGATCTGAGATACGTTCTTATGGCGCTGAGCTTATTCATAAAGCCTCATCTGCTGTGCTGCTGAGTTCCTCTCACACACACACACACACACACACACTATGGAGGTTAAAATGCATGTTTTCCTGTTATTTTAGCATCAGTCTTTTAAACGAGGATCTCTAAAGCAGAATGTCTGTTTAAACCAGATGAATCAGGATAAATGGTGGCTGGTAAACATGCAGCAGCTCATTAACACGCTGATCTTCATCGCTTTTACCTGTCACACCTCACAGCAACGCTGCCTTCAGGTGACAGCAGAGCAACGATTATCTAGAAGAAGTTTTATGAATGAGCTTCAGTTATCACAGCGTGCATTAAGGCAACGCTACACTCCTTATCGCCATTTTTATGAATCTGGCCCAAGCCTCAAAGCTCCATCAGACCTGCTTTAGAAAAGTCTCACCTCCACTAAAAACCACCAATCAGGTGTCACAGCGAAGAAGCAAAAATCACATCAATGCAACCGTTTAAAACCTACCAGAAGTTTTTTGGTTGAAACTGATGGCACTCGATGCAAACAATGATGGTTTGATGTCCGTTGATGGTTTTTCCATAAATCTGAAGGGAGAAGAACAAACATTCACATGATAAATCTGGCAGGAAACAGCTTTTCACGTTTCCCTGCCGGTGAATGATCTTTCTAACTAAATGCTTTTCATCTGCACCACATGAAAGATGACGTGGTTTTTGGTTAAAGTCAGGAAATGCAGCCTGACATGACATGACAGATTTAAAATACATCCGACAAATTCCCGACAGAATTGCAGCAATGACTCTATAATAGTCAAGCCATTATTTTCTTTGCTGTATGAGGTACTGAAATAACCTCGTATGTATTTTAGTTATTCCTCCTCCATGTGCAGAACTGCATGAATGAAGTCGCTGCTGTGTGACCCTGTAAGATGGCAGCGCTTCAGACGGTAAAGTAAGTGTGCTGTGCAGCCGTGCTTCATCAGTGCTGGCTTTTTTTTTTCCTCTGGAGTTTCATCGCTTTCTGACATCTTTGTCTGACTTTCACTCACATATCACCNTTTTTTTTTTCCTCTGGAGTTTCATCGCTTTCTGACATCTTTGTCTGACTTTCACTCACATATCACCACACGGGATGCAGCGTGTTCACCGTTTGGCTAAATGCTGCTTTGAGAAAGTGGGCGGGGATTATTATGACACTGCCACCAGATTGGCTAGTTTCCAGTTCTGACAAGCTATTGGCTGTTTGAGCCGTCATTAACTTCCTGTATTCAGGCACTGTTTTCTATCCCTTTATATTGACATCCTCATTTTTATATCGAAGATTTTTTTATGTTGCGATATGACTTTATATCATCCAGCCCTAGCTCAGGAGGAAGACGTTAGTGTGTCTTAGTGATGTCACAGCGTTTTATCTGCGAGGAGACGTACGGTGCAGACTCCGTTGGGATAATGCTCCTTGACGTAGGCCCTGACGGCCGAGTCCACGGCGCTCCTCCAGCCCTCCAGCGAGCCGTCTACGTCGTGAGGCCGCGGGTCGCTGGCCTCCTTCCTCAGGTGGTCAAACTTGAAGGAGATCTTGTTCTTCGGGTCCAGGACCCGACCGTTACCAAGGTCACCATGCTCTGTGATTAAGACCTAAGAGACAGAAAAGTAAGAAAAAGTATGTAAGCTAAAGTTCATTTCCTTTCTAGGACAGACATCTTTGCAGTACAATTCTGAGACACTGAGACAGTCAGGCAGGTGAAACTAAAAAATACCCTGAAAACCACCATGCAAGGATAAATTTCATACGCAATCCAAAACTAAGTACACAGCAACATAAGGCAAAAACAAGTCTGAACAGACGAGTTTGAAGCTTCTTTTTAAAGATTTCCTCTCTGTCCTCTGATCTCAAGTCCAAAGGACCAGAGTTCCACAATTTAGGAGCCTCCACCTCAAAATCACGGCCTCCTTAGTCTGGAGTCTAGAACGAGGAACACTCAGCAAACCCTGATCAGATCCTCGTTCGCTGATATCGGCAGGAGACTGAAGCGTAGAGTTCTAAAGGTAAGAATCAGGATGTTAGAATGAATTTTAAATGTTATGTCAGGAAATTAAAGGAGGTGCAGCACGAGACCTTCTGGAGGATCTGGTCAGAAGTATTCTGACAACACGTAGGTGATCCAGCCATGAAGAGCTGAAGCTAGCGAAAAGCGAATTACAATCATCCAGCTGAGAAGAACCAAAAACATGAATTATCATTTCCATCTCTGCGGGAGATAAATGTGCTTAAGTTCAGCAAAAAAAACAAGAACGTATTAAAACCGTCAAAGTCAAAAAGAAGGAAGGAGGAAAGACAGGAACACAGGTGTCTTCTCTCCGCACACGCCTGCTGGGTAACAGACTGGGGAATTTTAACCCACGAAGCAGGAACATGGGACATGATGACATCTTTACATGAGACGCTGCAATCATTACTTCACAGGAAGTCCCAGCAGCGACTTGTCACGGCTTTGTGTTTTTCTAGTCTGGAGAAAACAGATGCGTTCTGATCGTTCTGTCGTTTAATGCTTTTTCCTGTTTTATAATGCTGCTCCTCTCAGTTCTGTGACTGGCCATTTTTTATCTGTACTTCTAAAGCATGCGGTTTTAAAGGACCATATCAATGACTTTGTATGTTTGAGCCCAATAAATACAACCTGCACACACACACACACACACACACGAGGCCAGAACGGTTCGCAGCATGGCCGCTGTCGGAGGTGGAGCTGCTGATGTGTAAAGCCTTTTATGATTTTAGGCTACAAATGAACCTGACTTTGCTCCCACGCCATTATTACTTACAATATGGAATATCTGACACTAGAAAGCTCAGGTAAAGGTTATTAATATGCATATGATGCAGCCGTAACCAATTCCTCCAATGAGCAGCAACAAATCAGGAACAGGTGTGATGAAAGGTGAGGCGGCAGACAGTGAATGGCAGAGCTCAGAGGATTCAAAGCATTTTCTCCCACCTGTTAGACAGTTCACCTGTTCAGGTCAGACTCACCTGCTCTTCATAGCCCTCGATTTTCACCGGAGTAAACTGGTCCAGGTTATACTGTGCAAACGCACTGGAACACAGATACAACATGTACATAACATAAGATACAGCGGCAGCTTCACAACATGAAACACAGGAGGCAAAGCTTCCATGTGTTCAGTAACACGCCTGATACTTTCTGTTCTCTAGTTAACATGAGACACAGCAGCTTAAAGACCTTCAAGATGAGACTTAAAATGTATTTTAAGCTGTTTGAGTAAAACATGACACTTAAAATGTATTTTAAGCTGTCTTATGAGTGTAAAAGCTGAGACTTACTGCGCTGCACCTTCCCTGAGGAGACTGTCATTGTTGAGCAGCAATCGCACATCTGAGGAGGAAAACAGGGAGATTATTAGAGGAGCAGATTAAAGAGGGTCAGTAAAGTACACACACACACACACACACACACACACACACACACACACACACACACACACACACACACAAGCTGCCAGCAGTCAGGGCAGCAGTTACGCCAGAGGATTGAAGCAGACGAATTATCTCAGTGGAAAAGGCTGTAAAATCACACAGAGATGAGAGGAGGTGTGTGTGTGTGTGTGTGTGTGTGTGTGTGTTAAGTTGTGATAAGGCAGACAGACGGCCCCCCCAGCTGCTACTCAGAGGTGACATTTATCAAGGCAGGACCAAGTCTTAACTATGCCAACAGACACACACACACGCATGCACGTGCGCGCGTGTGCACGCTGTCATCTCATTTTGCTCCCGTGTTGCTGCTGCAGCAGGACGAGCAACAACATGTGAACATGTTCAAAAATGATTCTGGAAAGAACTTTGAGAAGATAAAAAATAAGTCATAATAAAATACTGAATCTTGGTTTTTTTTTTCCATGTTGTTTTTTTTAGTATTGCATAAATGATGAATTGTGGCACACATGAACTCACTTTATTTAAATTTTTACCTCAGAAATTAGTATAAAATTGTTTTGAGGAACACAATTACTTGCCAATATGTAAGATTTTACCTTAAAGGATCATATCCTGCATGTTTGAGCCCAATACAACCTGCATACATGTTACATTACTGACAATATTTACCCAAAACATACTACTGGAGCGGTAAATATTAGAATTGTTTTTCCTACCATCCAGTTCATTTGTTCTCACTCACCATTGAAGACTTCATTGAACTCTCCTGGCGGGGCGTGGATGACGAAGTTAGCCGCTATGCGTACCTGCAAACAAAAGGTAAAAGTACAGGCAGGGTCAGAGGTCAACACACGCTAAAAATCTGCGTTATTACATCATCATCCAATATCTGATTTTAGCTGAGAGTTTATCCTGTAACAATGAGCTGAAGACTTTTAGCAGATTATGATGAATTAGCAGCAGAAAGACAGAAAGCATCAACACATTTTACATGTCTGGATGATTTCCTTACAGCAAAAATATCATGAAAGCATCATGACTTTATCATCTAACAGACGATGTTTCTGTTCGTCTGATAAAGATTTATTCAGGAAGTGTTGTTTTCACCAAAACGTTGATGATTTACATGCTGAGGAAATACTGACAAGAATATTTAACTGATATGAATCAGACGTGTTTTAGTGTTTTAGCTCATGCTGATCATCTCACATGGAATATTAGTAACTGTAATAACTTCTTCACTCATCAATAAACTTTCCCAAACATCCCAAAATCCACGAGCCTCTTTGCTATTTTAGCCGTGATTCCTGTCAGGTGAAGCAGAAAGAGCTGCGTGTTCAGCACCACATACAAACACCAAACCACCACAAAACATCTCAAACGTTTCAACGACTTCCCACGTCAGCAAATCTCTGTCATTCTGCTGACAAACAAACAAACAAACGGTGATGACATCACCTCCCTGGCGGAGGTAAACATGGCCGACAGAGGGCGCAACAGAACATCTCAACACTCACTTTCCCTGTTTCCACTTCCCTCATGCTGCTGCACCAACTTCCTGCTTCCAGGTCACATGTCAAACTGACAGTCAGACAGCGACCCCTACCCCTCCCCCACACGCTTTACGACCATATAAGGACATGAAAATGTGCTGATGTGTCTCAGGGTACGACGCTCGGCCAGGTTCCCTCACAAGCTGCTGTATCAGGAAGACGTTCAGCTTCCTGTCTCAGTCTGTGCATGTGCGTGTGTGTGTTTGTCTCCCCAGCCCTTATTAGCAGTGTGTGTGTGTGTGTGTGTGTTTGTGTGTGTGTGTATGTATACAAGCACTTTGGCACTTGCGCTGAGCTGCAGATTGATTCTTGCTAATGAGCGCTGTTGAGAGAAAGAAGGTACTCAGGGAGACGTGTGTGTGTGTGTGTGTGTGTGTGTGTGTGTGTGTGTGTGTGTGTGTGTGCGTCTGTTGACATCAAAGCTCCTGTGCATCAGCCTAATCCTCTGTCATGAGATTATGACCCACTTATGTTGCATGATCTGAAGTGCATATTGCAAAGGCAAGTGTGAGTTTGTGTGAAAACACACACACACACACACACACACACACACACACACACACACACACACACCTTCCTTATTTTTGTCTGTATGGCAATTAAAGGACAATACCAACAATTTTGCATGTTTGAGCGTTACATACCGACAACCATTTACACACAAAATAAACCACTGAGGCTGTAAATATTAGAATAGTTTTTCCTACCTTCCATAGGAAATCTGAGCAGATACAGAAAACTATATCTTTTAAGTTTTTTGTCAAACTAACTTTATTTAACTGATCCGAGACAGAGCGGCATGAAATAAAATGTACGTCTCCACCAGGAAATATAGTCCCAGAAGAAAACGGCTTTAACTGGGAAATTTAAAATGGGCGTGTCTTCTCCAGACGTACCTGTCAGCAGGTGAAACACTGAATTTTAAGGTGATTTTATCACCCGATTTTGAAACATTAGGAGATTTGGCAAAATAACAGGAAAACTAAAATATGGTTTTATGTTTTGGAAAATGGTTCAGTAAAGTAACATGTATGTGACAAATATTTATTGGCCTCACATGTTAAAAAAAAAACTCAACATTGCTATGTTTATATGCACATTAAATCTGAGATTGTAGAAGGCATGATCATTTTAGTTTCTCTGTAAAAGCGTTTTCTCATGGGACTATTTTCCCTGGCGGAGTCATACATTTTCGTCGCTGTAGCTTCATGTTGGACCAGATAAATTCAGCCGACAAAAATATTAACGGCGTAATAATGGAGTTTCTCTGTGATGATTATTTATCTCAGCACGTTTCACATCTCTGAAGTTGATTTTTATGTTGGAATGAACTGAAACCAGCAACAGTCTGGAAGGTAGGAACAACAATTCTAAAATGTACTTCTCCAGTAGTATGTTTTAGAAAATGGTTGTTCGTAACGTGACATGTATGCAGGTTGTTATTGGGCTCAGACATGCAAAATCACCGGGATGCTCCTTTAAATCAGAGGGAATGTCGTGTTACACGGAGTCACCAGAAGGACCGACTTCACAGAACACACATGAACATAAAGAAGGCTGACAGTCAGTGTGTGTGTGTGTGTTACTCTGACTCATGTCTGTCATCGTGATCTTGGGCAGACTTTGTTGATTTGTTTTATGCTGCAGATCATTTTTTTGGAGGGGGTGGAGCCAGTATGTTGGCATGTTATTATTACTAATATTAATACTGGCGCTAACAGACACAAAGAAGGCGTGGCATCCTCGCGTCTTCGTGCTCGCTGAGCCTCGACGCCAGCCGGTCCTTTTTCCACACAACTCAATACATATGCTACATTAAAGGACCACTAGTGCAGCGCCCATTCAAAACGTGCCTGTTCTGTAGCGCACTTCCTGTTTTTAAGTTCTGACGCGCACCACACATCATGTGATCACATGTTGTGGGCGGAGTTTGCTTTGCCTCTGTGAGTATTTATAGCCGTGTACAGCACTGAGGAAGACTTTGCTGGTTGAAGCGTTGCACTTTGGGAGCTTTAAGTTCGGCGTGCGGTCGACCCTTTCTTCCTGCGCCGCAGCCTGCCGTCATTTAGCTCTGCATGTCCTCTGAGCTAGCTTAGTTTGCTGTATGGGGTTGGGCTGAGACACTGACACTGGACCGGAGCTTATCCTGCCACGTGGACTACTTTTTACCAGCACAGCTCAGTTTGAGAACCACTCATCCAAACAACTTCATACGTGACGCTGCACGTCTTTGGGTCCTGAGCAACAACCAGCTGAATTTCAGCTTCATACATGACGGATTCTAGAGACATGTTGGTGCCACAGACAGAGATTTCTGTCTTTATAGTTAGAAATGACCCGGTCCAGTTATCCTCAATATCCGGATCTGGTCCGGATCTGGACCCAACCACAACTGTCTCCAGACTCTGAGCAAATTCTACTTTTCATACGTGTTATTTGTATTATCTGTGAGACGTCGCTGTGACACAATGAGTCAAAATTCTCTGCTTCCTCTGCAACGGAGAAAGAGAAAATGAATGTCCAACTGCTCCATGTCTGTGTGAGACATGGACATGGACGTCTCTCTGCTTTGGTTTGGATTTCAGGATCTGACTTTAATAAACTTTGTCTTATTGAAAACTGTCTTTGTGGACCTTTAGGATTTGGATTTGAGGAGCCCTGACCCAGTCCATGCTGTGAAGGGTTTTCTCTGGGACTATATTTCCTGGCGGAGACACATTTTCTTCCGTGCAGCTCCATGTTGGATCATTTGAATAAAGTTACTCTGATAAAAACATAACAAACGTGGTTCTGATAGATTACTGATCTCAGCACGTTTCAAGCCTCTAAAGCAGATTTTTTTGCTGAATCTGGCCTAAAGCTCTGATCCTGTTATCAGAATCTCATCAAACCAATCCAGATCCACGAGACGTTTCACCTCTCCCTGCCAAGCCTCCATTTCAACATCCTGGATAGAAACGAGATGGCGCCGAGTTCAAAGCAGCANGTGGGCGGAGGGTGTGATAATAAATGAATATTAAGTAGGCTAGCTAGAAATGTTCCTCTGCAAATCAAACTGAGGATGAGGAGGCTGAAGATTAAATTCTCTGTGTGGAGAGAAGTGAAACTGTGGGCCGTTATCCCCGTTTATAACCCAGTGAAAAAACACACAGAACTCCTGGTAACAGCCCCTCCCCCTCCTACAGTGAAACACGCGTTATCTCTGTGTGCACGATTAATCACGCTGAGATCTCACACACTCACACACACCTCTCTGTCAGCACGTTTACTCTGATTATTCGCCGTACAGCGATTAAGGCAGTAACATGAGAAATACGTGCACAGAATGAATAGGACACCACGGTTCACCAGATACATGTGGCGTGTCGATGACATGTTGGTGTGTGATGGAAGTGTACAGCCAGGCGAGGACATCCACACAGAGGCGGCTTACTCCCATTATGTTTACATGCATAATGTAGACTTTTTTTTTTGCATTGTCCCTTTTGTAAAAATCAATAAACAAAGTAGGACAAAACTAAATAAATACTCACATAATTTATGTCTGATACTCGGAGCACGGCGTTTTCAGTCACATGATGTGTCACATGACCGTACATCAGCTGAAACAGATTTGTTCTGTGTTCATGTCTGCTGCAGCGACAACACACACATTCACTTAAAGGAGCATACCTGTGATTTTGTATGACTGAGCCCAATAAATACTATCAACATGCGTGTTACATTCTGCCAACCATTTTTCAAATTATACTACTGCAGCGGTAAATATTAGAATTGTTTTTCCTACCTTCCAGACTAACATTGGTTTCAGTTTATTCCAGTATGACATGAAAATCTACCTGTAGAGACGTGAAATGTGCTGAGATAAATAATCATCACAAATAAATATGAGATAAATAATCTTTTTTTTTTTTTTACAAAGTAAAGGCATACATTTTTCTCTACACAGAAGAAAATGCACGTCTCCACCAGGAACGTGACAAAACGGCTTAACAGAGAAGTGAAAATGATTATGTCTTTTACGTGTCAGCAGGTGAAACATTGAATGTTCAGGTGAATGAAGCACCTGAACATCTGATATTGAATGATTAGGAGATTTTATTTTGGAAAATGGTTGGCAATCACATACTGTGTAGCAGCATTTATTGGCCTCAAAAATGAAAAATCACCTTTAAGATTTTTTTTAACATGATGTTGGACCATACCACCTATTTTGCATGTTTGAGCCTAATATCTTCAGTTTTCATACGTTACGTTACTGACAATCATTTCCCAAAGGATAAAACTGTATTTCAGCTTTCCTGATATTTTACTAAATCTCTTACTCTTTCAAAATCAAATATTCAAGTGATACACCCACCTTAAAAATCCATGTTTCTCCTGCTAATAGTTACACAGCCTTATGAAGTCACGGTCCTTTAAATTTTTCCATAAACGCAGGTCTTCTTTTGGGACTATATTCCCCGGTGGAGGCATACATTCACTCCACGCTTTTTATTGAGCTTAAACACTAAAATTACATAACTTCTAAAAAAACCTGAATACACGTCTTGTTGGTGATGATGGATTACCTATCCCAAGAACGTTTACAGTATCAACAAGTTGATTTTAATAGCAGAATGAACTGAAACCAATGGAGGTCTGGAAGGTAGGAAAAACATTTTTAATTCACCATTCTAGTAGTATGCTTTGGAAATGATTGTCAGTAACATTACATGTATGAAAATTGAAAATGGGTGGTATGGTCCTTTAATGGAAGCATAATTGAAGTTGAAATATGCAGGTAACCATGGTGACTGTGATTGTGAAGCAGTAGTGTGTTGTGACGCTCGTGCAGAAGTCAGTGTAACGTCCTACTTCCCCTCCAGCCTGAACGCCAAAATAAAACGCCTTCATCAGACCTTCCTCATCTCTGAAACCTGCCCCGCGCAAAACAGGAAGCACAGCACAGACATCACAAAAGCTACGGAAAGCTCAGCATGGCTAGTACATCTAAAGGACCATACTGGTGATTTTACATGTTTGACCCCAATAAATACAAGCTGCGTACATATTATGTTACTCCAAAACAAAACCATGTTGTACTTTTACTATTATTTTAGGGATTATTAACAAATCCTCTAATCTTTCAAAATCAAATGTTCTGATGCGACACACACTTTAAAATCCAGCGTTTCACCTGCTGACGTGGCTGAATGTGGCTTAATTCTCAGTTCTCAGGTGGAGACATTTTCTTCCCTGCAGCTCCATCTTGAATTTTTTAAATAAAGTAACTGACAGTAAATTGAATGGATGTCTTTTTCTCTGTGATTATTTATCTCATCACGTTTCACGTCTCTACAGGTTGATTTTTATGTCGTTCTGGAAGGAAAAACAATTCTAATAGCTACTGCTCCAGTAGCATGTTTTAGAAAATGGTTGGCAGTAACGTAACATCATGTGGGTTGTATTTGTTGGGCTCAAACATGCAAATTCACCGGTATGCTCCTTTAAGCTACGAGTGGTGATCGGTTTGTCCATCAGGTATTTTAGCAGCAGAAAAACACGGTGGTTGGTTTTTGATTCCTTACAGAGGAAAGCTGAGATCTAAGATCTTTAATCTGACGGTTTCCTGTGGTTTCTTTGTTGTAACGTGGAAGCCAGCGGTGCCTTGCTCAAAGGCCTCAAAAATACATCAAGGAACTTCTTACAACATAGAACAAACATAGAACAAGAGATCATAGCTCCGTATAAACCTGTGTATCAGCCAACCTCCTGATGTTGTTCATCTATTTATTTTTGTTTAGCAAATTCCCTGTTTTTCTGGGTATTCTCATCCTGTGATTTTCCGAAAATAATCCACGTACCGGTAAACATGATATTTATTTCAGCAGCTGATTACTGTAACTGACCAATCACAGCAGAGCTTACTGGCCGCTGCTAAATGTGCCGATAAGATGTTTAGTCAGGAAATACCTCATTCTAAGGTATGATTTAAACTATTTTCCATGGAAATTTGTTTCTCTGGGATCTAATCTGAATTTCTGCTGTATAAGCTGACCCTGATTAGCTTTGACACGTTTGGTGATAAAAACTGGGCTTATACTCGAGTATTTACGGTAAGTTATGAATCCCACAAATTCAGTCCTCAGGTTCGTCCTCCTGCTTGTTCACATGTGGAACGTCAGAGGTTTAGAATGAAGCGTGACGTTAAAGCAGCGCTGAGTCAGAAGGTGAAGATGCTGCTGTGTTCAACCTAAAAACGCTCTCTGTCTCAGGGAAATGACAACTTTCCACCCTCTTAAAGGACCATACCGGCGATTCTGTAAATTTGAGCCCAATGAATACAACCCACATACACGTTACATTACTGTTAACTGCTTTTCAAAACTAAACACACTACTGGAGCAGTAAACATGAGAATTCCAGCACGCTATTAAAAATCAACTTGAAGATAAATAATCCATCACAGCAAACTTTTTTTTTTTAACTTAATCCAACTTGGAAGAAAACACACGTCTGGTAGAGAATATAGGAGAAGAGAGTTTTATCATCAAATATAAAACGGACCATGCCTTCTACATGCTAACACGCCTGTTAACATGCAAAACATTGAATTTTAAAGTATGTGTATCACCTGAACATCTGATTTTGAATGATCAGGCAACACAGTATAATACAAAAACTAAAATACGGTTTTATATTTTAGAAAATGGTTGGTGGTAACGTGTATGCAGGTAGCATTTATTGGGCTCAAACATGCAAAACTACTGGTATGGCCCTTTAAGACTACCTGGTAAGTTACTCTTCTAGCCAGTCACCAACCAATATTATTTTCACTTGTAAAAATCAAACGTTATGATCAGATTGTGATCGGCGGTTTGAGCCTTTTAGAAACCAATGTGGTTATAAGACGAAAAAAAGTTTCTTCTCTGCAGTAAAATACTAAAACTCGTTGAGCGTTTGACAGCGTGATGTCATCAACACGCGCCTGAATACTTTATTATGATGATGCCGCAATGCTAAAACAGCCCAAGGTGAATACAGTCACCTACACATCCAAAAACCCTTTAATTAAAGCTTAGGAAACACGTAATGGCTGTGTGTGGTGATGGTGATGATGATGATGATGATGATGATGCAGACACACCTGTGGGCCACAGAGCTGTCAGAGCTTTAATTACCTTCTGACTCAGCTGATGTATCTCTGAACTTATATTACATAACGAAAAAACACGATGAATAATCAGAACGCTTTACTGTGATTTTTACAAGCTGTAGGAATTTCTCTGAGTGCCGAGACAACACATCATATCAGAAACTATAGTTAATCATTAACAGCTCATTAATTAGCGCTCGTTAAGTCTACAAAGTATTAAAACAAAACTAACAAGTTCAAAGATTTATCAGAGTAACAGCCTTCTCACAAAAACTGAACAACTTAAGTTTTCCATTTATACTTTGACACAAAACGAAAGAAACCATCATATTCATTAAACTTTATCCAGCAGTTATCACAGTTACAGCTGAAAATATTATTTTCATAATTAGAAATTGTTTTTAGGATTAATGACATAGATTATAAAATGTTAAATAAATGGTGACAAACAACTTTCCAAAAACTGACTTGATGGTTTCACTTTTTGACAAAAATTAAACATCCTACTTCTCCTGAAGAAGCTCCAACCTGTAAATGTTTAACTTTATTTTTTTATGTAAAGTTGCTGTTATATTATAAAGCAGCATAATGTTAGTGTTTCTCTGAAATCAAATGATGCTGATCAGAATCTTCACTTTCTAAATAAAGCTGCTTAAAGTGCAGCATTACAGCTTAATGAAGAGATTCATGCATGTCAGCACTTATTTAACACACGGAAATAAAATTATGAACCTTATCTTTAGAACTGTCTGAAACCAGCTTATATAAGCTAAGCATCTTTATCTGCATAAGAGTTTCCGTGGCTTCAAGTTTAGAATAAAAGCCACTTTAGCTACAGGGTTTTTTGAGATATAGAACTTGTATTAAAGCACTTTTTGAATTTAAAATCTGCTTATTGCGATCTTTCTACATGTGTGGTTTTTGAATCTTGACATTTTCAACACCTGGAGCTCATAGTTCACATCACCGATCAAACAAGACAAAGTTAGCAGCTAGTTAGTAGTAAAGCTTGTTGTCAGAGATGATGATAGATTCTGCTTTGATCACATTAACATAAAAACACGCAGCATTTTTCCACTTTAACCTCAGAAAATCTGCATCAAGAAGGGAAAAGGGCGTGTTAGCAGCCAGCTACGTGTTAGCATGCTGCGGCTAAGCTACACTAACTAGCTAACGATCTTCTGTGTGAAAACTTCCCGAACACAAGCAGCCAGAGACAGCGAGGAGAAACGGCAGGTCCACGCTCCCACAGGCCGTGGGAGCGAAGCTACGGTTCATTTATAATATGTCCACGGTTCCTATTTTAGTCCGGACCGTACAAGGAGCCTCCGTTTGAGATTCGCAAATGAGCGGAAGTTGAGCTAAAAATAATAAGAGCAGAAGCAGCAGCGGTTTCCTGCGGCCTGCATGTTTTCCCACGTTTATAACCCGGTGGACACAAAGATCCACGGACAGCCGGACTCAAACGGAACTCAAACACATCCACGCGTGTTTCCCGCTGCGGTTTATCTCGTGATAAAATCGGCATCTTACCTTTTCCTCGTCGGATAGCTGCTCCTCATGATCCGCCATCTTTTCTTCCGGCACCACCAGCTTGTCAGAGCCCCGTGACGTCACCAGGTGGGCGGAGCCCAGAATTCAGGCTTTTCACTTATGCTCAATAATTCAGCTAAAATATTTTTACTCTTCTCATGGCTTTACTAATGAGTTTTAAAGAGTAACTAATCAGCGTATCATTCGTTCTTTTCATATCCATTTTCATATCCAGAATCCAAAATCAGAAAACGAAAAAACAATTTGTTATTTAAAAAAATGAAAAATTGAAAAAAAAAACAAAAAAAACAAAAACAAATAATGAATACTTTTTCATACTTTTGATTTTATACTCAAATTAAAAATATAAAATGAGAGAACGGGACCATGGACCAAACTTGATTTTGATATTTAAGCTACTGAATTTGGGGTGG
>VXCM01008049.1:0-18596 GCA_014773175.1 Lucifuga dentata
TCTTTGCCATTTCCATCGGCTTTTATGTTGCTTCCCTTTCCCCTAGACCATAGGGTTGTAACAGCAGTGTAAGAAGACTGCCTGCCCTGCATCAGATATATTTGGCTTTGGGTCAAGACACCAGCTGATCTCACTGGTTTCACTTGGTTTGTGTCACTTACAGAGACACAGTCTGGACAGTTGTCGGTAACATTGATTTATTACCCACAGCACAATGCTTGTTTGCTATACTGCATCCCTTTAACTGGATATCAACATTTTTGTACCATGATATCGAATTTTATCACATTGGGTGTTTGCTACATTAAATCAATTCCACATTGAGAAATAGCAAGAAAATCAATATCACAAAATATCACCATAGCTGTACACATCCATTGATTCCCATTAAAATCATTCTGAACTGGTGGTAAAATAAATGTAAGCAAATACTTTGACAATAGCCATCATAGATTTGACTCCCTCTAATATTCTACTCCCCAGAGCCACTCTAAAGGTCTCTGGTCCTATAAAATGAAAAAGTAACAAGAAAAAATTAAAAAAAAGAACCAAACAGGAAAAGTGTTGGTTTAAACTCAAAGTGTTGCAAGCAGAAACTAACTTCTATGACCTTCGAACCCTTTCTAAACTATTTAGAATTTTTAAGGAAAGAGACAAAATACTTTTCTGTCCTGAAAACAAGAAGAGAAAATTTTCAATGCATCTTTAATTTAAAAAAAAAAAAAAAAAAAAAAAAAAAAACTTTCTAAAGAAACCTTTACAGAGACTTACCGAAGGGTTCAATACAAAGCCTGTGGAGCTGCTCCAAAGGCTTGTTTTGATAATTAGAGAAACCACAACTCTTCTCTGCTTCAAAGAGAAATTCAGAAGTGTATTTTCCTATCAGTGTTTCTCATGTGGCAGCACTTATATACATATGAATTATTATGCATAAGAATCCATGTGAATGTACAGTATTTGTTCGTGTACTTGTTATGGATCACATGTTTGTATGTGTGTACATGTGTGTGTTTTAGTTCTTACTGCCTCCAAGTAAGCTTCAAAAGTAAAGTCAGGCTCTAATGAAACTCTCAGAGCACAATTCACCTGTGTTGTTAGCCCTGTGGGAGACCAAAGCCTGAGGCAGTGAGGTTGCAAAGACATGATGACGTTTCAGGTGGGACTTCCATCCTCGCTTATCACCATCCACCATGTCAGAATAGCGCTGGTCGGTTACTGAATGGTAGTGCTAAAGGGAGCCACCGACATGTTTCTCTTCACTGCTGTTACCCACACACGAATCCACAGGAGGAAAACTCTACCTGCTAAAGCCCAGGCATGCCAGTGAATCATTTACACTGAAGCAATGCTGTGTCAAAGCAGGTGAAACATGCCTGGTGTGAGTCCACAGCAGTGATCACACTGGATAGAGAAAGTAAAATCTTGCAAAGGCATCCTCAGCCAACAGTCTTACGAGCTGGATGATTCGTTGTAGAGGTGCAGCTCCTAAAAGGTTGAATGACGTTCTGAGCATCCTGACTGGCTGAGAGCACAGGATCACATTGATTTGTATCATGGTGGTAGTGAAGAGATCCAAAACTCAGTATGGCCTTTTGTGTGAGTTTTCAAAACCAGAACGCATACAAATCAGAAACACACTTAATTTTCATCCTTTTTTTGCCTCTGCTTTTTCAAGACAGTTTTTTTTTTTAAAAGCTCCACTAAGAGGTTATGTGATCACTGGCATTTATTCGTTTGTTTGGTTGGTTGTTTGTTAGTTAGCAGGATATCTCAAAAATTTTTGAATGGATTTGGAGGGATTTAATTTTGGAGGTGATCTGAATCATATTCTGGATCCAGGATTTTTCTCCAATTTTCTATTGTTGTGAAGGTAGCACAGCTCCTTTTAAAGACTGCTATGTGCAATGTGTGTGTGTGTGTGTGTGTGTGTGTGTGTGTGTGTGCAAGTGAGAGAGAGATGGAGATGTGTGTGGCAATGTGCGTAGCAGGTTGCCGTTGGTGATCGGAGCAGAGTCAGGTTAGCATAACTGCTGTAATAGTGACAGTATGAAGCTGAGTTTGTAAAATAAAAGGCCTACGGATCATCGAGAAACAAGCACAGTCTCTGAGTTTTCTATTTTCTGTATGTAGCAACAGGGGTTAATCCTAAATTCAGTACTAACTTCGGCCCTGGAGCAATAAAGAGAACTCCCATGTGCTTCCTGACCACAGTCTGAAGGCTGAAGCAGTAAAAGGTTAACACTAGGCTCATTTTTTAATATATATATTTTTTAATTATTGCAGATTTGTTGGCCTTAGCGCAGGTATGCACTCTCTGAGTGCCTTCATGTTTTTTTTTTTTCTTTCTTTCTTGATTCCTGACCAACAGTTTTTACTTACTCAAACTGCTTAAACTATTTCACTGAAGAATGTAATAAAACTTTGTTTATTAAAAGATACCGCAGGAAGTGGTCTTTATATTTATGTATTTTGCTAAGGTTTGTTTGAGTAATATCACAGTGAGAATGAGTCAGACAGATTATAATAAAAAAAAAAAAAATGAGNAAAAAAAAAAAAAATGAGAGAGGTGGCCTTGGGTTTGGTTGCTGAGGGCCTGCAGATTGATGTGGCTCAGACCAATTACAGACTTGACTCAGGCATTTTTGCTAGCCTGTAACATAATTTATAAGTGGCTCTTGTGTACTTGACGGCCATACCTGAATATAATTCACAAACAGCTATTGAAATGAATTGATTCCGTTGGTCTGATATTTCAAAGCTGACTTTAATACAGTATTTGGTCAGGTTGTCTTACAGTGTGTATATGCGTGTGTGTGTGCATATGTGTGTGTGTGTGTGTGTGTGTGTGTGTGTGTGTGTGTGTGTGTGTGTGAGTGTGTGTGTGTGTGTGTGTGTGTAAAGTACTGCACTTATTTAACCTTCTTTTAAGTTCACAACAGCTTTTCCTCCTGTCTGCTCTCCTCATCAACTGTTTGATAGTGTTTCCTGCAGGTAATACAACGATGAGTTGCTGTGTAATGGAGACAAATTAAGCCTCGATAATGAACTTCCACTACGATGACATTTAACAACAGCTTGAACTTCCATTTAGTTATAGTTTCATTTCATTTTATTTATTTACTTCATGTCAGTGTCTAATTGCAAATCTCATACAAAACACAAGAAGCTTCTTAAACATTTACATGTATTCCATGAATGAAAGGAGCAAGGAGGAAAAACAACCTCTTATAAATACCTGCCCCATTCTGCACAACAAAGACAAAATCTAAGTTTATGCTATGATAATATAAATGTAAATGGTCTAACCTTTACTACACTAATTTTTTACATCAAACAGATAATTTAAGCACAACCAAAGAAACCAAACAAGGATATCCACCACTATAACAATCAACTCAACATATTACTCATATTCATATCGCCCAAATATTTTTTTATACATTTTCTTCAACTGAAAAATATAACAACTACCTTTTAAATCACTTTCTAAGGAACTCCATTGTTTAACTCCAACTACAGAAATACACATCTGTTTCATGCATACTGACACTGATATTTTGGTAGTGATGCCAAAATCTACATCATAGTTTCATAGCTAAATCTATGGCTATGAAAATATGCACAGCAGAGAGCAAAACCATGGAAATCTGAGTCTATATCTTTTTCTAAATTACACATCCTGTTCTTTGATGCTGGCTCAGAAAGTAATTTGCTCTCTAAATTAAATGTCTTGTATGTCTAGCACCTAACAAGCAGTCTCTCTCTTTTCTCTCTCTCATGTCTCTCTTTTGCCAGTAACAGGTTTGTACTTCACTCTCCATTTAGCCTTTCAGCACATTAGTACTTCAGGTTTGTTGCAATCGGTTCTTACACTTCTGAATATAAAGTGTGAGGTATGTAAGGAATAAAAGTGCAAAGTCTTGATATTTGAGGTACCAGGAACTTCCCAGCCATACTCATGCACAGTATAATGGATCTTTTCAATAATTAAAAAAACATTGGACCTAATGAGATATAGATAAGGAAACAAATGAAAACAATAGCAAACATGTCCTCCTCTGTTTCTCAATTCATGTCTTTCTCTCTGTCTCTTCTTTCTCACTTTACACTCCCTCCTCCCCCAGCTTCTCCCTCTTGGTGAGAATTGATACCTAATGGCGGCGGTGGGACTGTGAAGTCAGACCCTGCAAATAACAACATGCATATCGCCTGGGTTGCTATGGTGATGGAGTCGGAGCCCACAAGGTGCAATGGGAGCTGCAGTAAGAGTACGAGTGTAATATCAGATGAATTCCTTGGTATCTTCTCTCCACCAAACACATACAAGCTCTTCCCCTTAACTGCTGCTGAATTTTAAATGGGAGAGTTTAGTTCCAAATCACTATATCTGCATTTGATGAAATAAAATAAAATAAATAAATAAAACATTTATCCATCATAAATGTAAAAAAAAAAAAATGTTACCTAATTCATTTAAATTTGATATAATTATATAGGCTATTATTTGTCCTCAATTCAAGTAGTACACAAAGAATTTTCACCTTTAAATGAAGTAATAAATCATACAAATAAAAAGCAGCTACAGTGAGCTTGTCTTATTTATTATTGGGGTGAAAATAAAAGCTTATGCCCAATGATTTCACCCTTATTTGATGGCAGAATGGCAGAGCACTTGCATCATATTGAGTTATTACTTTCTCATAAATTGATTAAAGTTTTGAAATGGTCTGTTAAGGAATGTAATTCAGCAGGGTCCAGCCAGGCTCAACAGGGTGATGTGATCATTCATTATTACAAAGATTCTCAAATGGTTATAATTCCTCAGTATTGTTTTTGACAGTGAACTAGAAGGTGATCATAAATCATACTTTTCTTATACAAGATGTCCCATCCAAAAGCAATTCATCATATTAATAAATGTGTCACAATCCTCTCTTTTTATATATTCTCACTTGTTCTATTCACTGAGCTCAAAGATGGAAGAGTTAATGTTAAACCCTTAGATTAAAAAAGCCCAGATTAAAATGAACAGACATTTATAAAAGAAAATATATCTTCCTCTTCATCTTCCTCTAGTTCAAGTTCAAGTTTATTTATATAGCATATGTCATACACAAGGCAATTCAAGGTGCTTTCTAGTTAAAATACTTTATATATATATATATATACACACACACACAGACACACACACACACACACACACACACACACACACACACACACACACCAGGGAATATATAGTATTCCTTGGTGGAGACATACATTAACTCCAGGCTTTTTATTGTGCTTAAACACTAAAATTACAAAACTTCAGAAAAAAAAAAAAAAAAAAACNAAAAAAAAAAAAAAAAAAACCTGAATATACGTGTTGTTCGTAATGATAGATTACCTATCCCAAGAACATTTCAAGAATCAACAAGTTGATTTTAATAGCGTACCAGAATGAAATGAAACCAATGGTGGTCTGGAAAAAAAAAATTAACTCACCATTTCAGTAGTATACTTTGGGAAATGATTGTCAGTAACCATGCATGTGTATGAAAACTGAATATATTAGGCACAAATGGGTGGTAAAGTCCTTTAGGGAGAGCAAAAAGCAGTCGTTTAATTTCCTCACCCAGATTGTTTCATTCAGTTGAGGGACTCAAACCAGAAACCATCCTGTCATGAGCCTAACACTTTGAACTGATTGTGGCATTGGCTAAAAGCTCCTAATTCAGTGTCGCCCTCTGTGGTTCTCTAAGTCCAGGACTACACCTGATTTTAATTGTACATACACTTGTGCAGTTGCTACACAAGCAGTGTTGCTCACATATTCACTTGCGTACTTTACATCAATCTGGAGAGAACTAAATAATCTATCCACTAGGGAGCAAAGTGAGGGTTGAAACATAACCCTGGTTGGCATCAGAATATCTTATAAACTACTTTTGCTTTTGCCATGATATCACTGGCTGTAGGTGTTGCATCTTACATAGCATTATTTTCTGATGAAATGCACAAATAAGATTTCAAACAAACACAGGACATGTGTATGTATTTAATGTCACATATAATCCTAGACCAGCACAGTATATTAACATCTCAACAGACTATAGGAGGAAATTCACCTGGAGGAATGATGCTGTGTTTCCCTTCGACAGGGAAAATGTGTTTATACCTTGAAATCCTGTTCTTATGAGTTAGGAAACATCCTACATTTATATTTATTTATGTGGCAGATGCTTTTAGCCAAAGCAACACAACTGGGAGCCACTGGAGCATCAGAAAAGTGGTCTGGTAATATTTTGATCGTGTTCTGCTCCATTCTGGATAACTAGAGAAAGTTTCAGTGCACCAATGAGTTGCTAGTACGTCATTGCAGTAGTGAAGGTGTGAGCTTACAAGTGTCTGCAGGGTTAGGCTGCTCAGATCGGGCCTAATCTTCACCAGTCTACTCTATTATTTATGACCTTAGTTCCCAGATAACATAGGTGAATGTGTACAGACATTTTAGGTGCAGGCTAGGATTTAATAAATGATTATATATTAGATCTTATAAATCACATTGGTAACAGAGATGGTACATGAGGAAATTCTACAGTAAATTGAATGTTTACTAAGTTATGAAAGATTTAATAGAGTAATTGTAGGAAGTGGTTTATGTTCCGGTCAAAAGTCTTGAATGACTATATGGACCATACAAACTTGAATTCCTAACAATGTAACTGCAAGCTAAACAATAATTCCTTAGTGCAATGCAGACATTTATTCTGCATGGAACAATTGTGGCCTGAACAGATCTTTATCCTGCTGCTTTTCTTCTCCATAGAGCCCTGTACCGCTGTTGAGTACAGTGCACTATTTGTAATAAGAAGCTGTAATTATCAGGAGCAGCTACAGTATTAGCAGATGATTATCACTCTGTCATTCTGTTATTATAAAGAAAGAGTGCCCTACAATTAAAGCCAGCCTTGTGTGAGATTTTTTGAATACGTCAAATTAATTGTGTGGATTGTGATTGCATGTTTCAGCCTCTATGTGTTCTTTTCTTAAGGTCTATTTCAATATGTACCCTAATCCTGTCATTTTTTTAATTTTTTTTTTTTTATAAAATGACTGAATTAAATGGATGATTAAAGTCATGCAGAAAATTTTTTTTCTCGGGTAAAAGTTTTCTTTACCTAGCATTAGATAGAAAATCTAACATCTCTCATTCTCTATTATCAAAACTACTGAAAATGATGATTATATGAAACTACTGTATGTTTGCCAACAAAAGCATAATGACAAAGCTGTGGGGCAAAAGACAATTGTGTGTGTAAGTGTGTGTGTGTGTGTGTGTGTGNGGAGTCCATAAAAGACAGCACCAGATTTAATGCGTCAATAAGGGCAAATAGTATCATGCAGCCACATTCCCTCATTCATCAACACTTGCTCCTGCCATCTTTTAGCGTTTGCCTTGAAAGAAATGTTACTAAGGTATTTTTTTATTTACATGTCAGGGAAGCTATTCATAAAACACACCGTCACACATAAATTAATACCCATTTCAGTCAAATTTCAGCAGTATGAAATCAGAGTGATGTTTTAAACTATTTGCCTCACGTTTGTGATCAATAAATTTGATATTTAACTCAGTTGATCAGTCAGTGCATTTACATAGTGATTTTTTATTGCTTTCGCACACATTTTAGTGGCACTATGTCTCTTCCTCAACCCTCCTACTCTGCGATCTGTGTCTGTCTCTTTCTCACACAGACACATGAACACACACGATTCTTGCAGCAGTTATTTTGTGTGATGCTCTGTAGTTAATGTGAGTTTTTATGAATTCCACCTGGTATGTTCTTTTGTCTTTTATATTGTATGCCTAAAGACAGAAAAATGAGCTAGACAAAAGCAGTTTGCTTTAAATGTTGCATTTACAGGGATGTCACGAAGAAATAATTTCATGGCATTTTTTATCTTTACTAGAAAAAATCAAGATTACAAATTATTCGTCTCTTGATTTTTCTGCTTTAGGGCTCTGTTTGGGATGTAGATAGACACGGGACAGAGACAGCAAGAGAGAAGCAACTCTTGGGTTTTCAGGTGTGTTCTGAATCATGAAGGCCCATTACTCAGTAAGCAGCAGCATCTCAGCGCAGAACTTCAGAGGCCAGCACCATCTGGCGCTCTATGTCACTGCCACACGATGGATGATGGAACTCTGCTGTGCTGTTTACCAGCTTCCAAAATCTAGACAGCAAATGGACAACACAGACAGGTACTGTTGGGGATTTCACACGTCCACTTCATAATATTGGTGCCACACACAGAAGGGGAAAATGTGACAGACAGGTTGTGACAAAAAATATCTCATCTGTCATGTGCACCACAGGCACTAGATTTTTCCACTCTTTTCAAGATAATTGGTCTTAATTTGCCTTAGTAATCAGTCTATTTTTCAGACAGCTGAAAAGAAGAAGACAGCCTTAAAAGTGAATGGTTGATACATAATATCCAAAACACCTGTTAATAGGAAGCAAAATAGCTGTATATATTTCAGGGATCAGACCATATTACACATATTTCTATGTTCTTATTTTCATTTATGGATCTATTTTGAAACCTTTGCAGTTCTTTAATGAGCAAAAACACATTGACACCCTTCTAAAATCCTTTGCTGCAGCAACGCTGTGCACACTGAGTGAAAACGGGCATTTTTATATACTGTATGCTTTTTTAAAAGTTGTTTATGTATTTTAAGGCCCTCTCCCAAATGATTGGCCAGTTGTATCCTAAACTGATAACACCAAGTATGTCTAACTGTAGGCAGGTAAATTTAAATGTGTTACATGTTGACATCATCACATGATGGAAGTACAGGACTAATTGCAACTTTCAGGGCAGTTCAGCACCTATGAATTTGCCGTACTAGATTCATTTCCATAAGTGTGAACCTCAAGCTTTACAACTTCAATAATGTTTAATACATACTCCCTCCCTATACACTTTAAAAATGATACGGCATAAAGTATTTTATTATTTTAAATGTCAGATTGTGATTTGTAGTTATAAAAAGTCTTTATAGTCAATTCTGCTTACCTCAGTGGCAGATGATTTTTTTTTTTTTTTTTTTTTTACTTGATACCATATTTTGCTTAGGGGATTTTTTCTTTCTTTCTTCAGTCTAAAGATGCAAGCTGTACTGGGAAATAATATTATTCTACCTTAACTGAAATTCCCAGCAGTCTACACAAACAAACGGAATTAACGGAAATGGGTGCTAGGTGGTGGCCGGTGTCATATCTAAAGTTTCCACCATGACTCTGGGGTGCCCTTAAGTGAGTAAAATGAAATATCTGTCTGATTTAAATTGTTTGCACTGTTAATGTACTTCTAGCTTCTCAGAAAAAAAATTTAAAAAAAAAAATGGAAGTTTACTGCATACAAGTAACTCTCATTCTTCATTTTGACTTTATGCCCCAACTTCTTGCTTGCTTACTTACTTACTGTACATTCCAATACCACTTTCTAATTAAGCATATACTGATGCTTTACAGTAATAAGCCTTTAATAAGAACATATTTAGGGTCATCAGGTCATTTGTCTGGTGTATATCCTCCTCACCATATTATAAACCATCAAGTCCGCAGTCATAAATGCTGATAAGTCATTAATAAAAACTTTGGTGTAACTTTTTTTTTTTTTTTTTTTTAGATCTTATGAGGAAAATGGTTTATTATGATGATGGCTACTGACAATTATGGCTGTATAGAGCATTAAAAATGGTTTACAACAATATACCTCATTAGACAATAGTAAGCATGTGCTTTAAAGGCCTGAGTAAATAAGATTGTATTCAGTGGTGTGGAAAACCTGCATCAGAGGTGCAATCACATGCGTTTCTGCTTTCATCTAGCCGTGTTGCGCATACTGATCTGTTCTTGTTAAAAACCTTCCCTGATGAGCATTTATAGTTTTGAATGCAGTAGTGCTCTGCTAATGCGTTCTGTGACATCAGGAAATGGAAGAGAGCGGTGAAACTTCTCAGAGTTTTAATTATATATTTGAACCATTGATGGAATACATTCATTCCTCTGTGGATTCATAGCTTCTACATCCATTCAACTGACTGCAAATCATGGTGTAATGTATGTGGGATTTGTGTCTCAGAGCCACGTTTGCCTTATGCGCATACAGTGGAGAAGTAGGTCAGAAAGAAAATATACGTGACAAATGGCAAGTGTCACAATCAAACACAAGACCTTGACTATACGGCAGAATATGTGACAAAGTGCTTTCATTTCAGTCCATTTATAATATGAATGACATTTCTGTTTTACATAATATTATTTTTTATTTTTAAAAGTCAGAAACTGAATATAAGACTCAACACGGGGAGCCTCCATTGAATCCCAAGTAGTTATACAATCTCAACAGAAGAATGATAATATTGACTTGACCACATCTAGTCAATACTTTAAAGGAACATACCGGTGGTTTTGCATGTTTGAGCCCAATATATACAACCCTCAAACACATTACTTTACTGGCAACCATTTCCCAAAATACACTGGAGCAGTAAATATTTAAATTGTTTGTCCTACCTTTCCAGACTGCCATTGGTTTCAGTTCATTTCAGTATGTTATTAAAATCAAATGGTAGAGATTTTAAATGTACTTGAGATATGTAATACATTACATATCTCAAGTACACAATGTCAATTAGATTTTTTGTCGAAGTAACTTTACTTCACTGGTCCACCATATTGCTGCACTGAAGACAATGTCTCCATCAGGGAATATATCCCAGGAGAAGACAGCTTTTACCAAGTAATTAAAAAGGATTGTTCCTTCTACATTTGGACATACATGTTAGCAGGCAAAACATTCAACATCTGATTTCAATTTTTAAAAGATTAGATGATTTGGCAAAATGACAGAAAAACAAAAAATATGGTTTTATGTTTTGGAAACTGTTTGTCAGTAATGCAACATGTATGCAGGTAGTATTTACTGGGCTTAAATGTGCAAAGTTTTTGTCCTTTACTCTTTAGCCTTTGTTTACCATAAAATTGACATGCACCATGGCTGTAAAATTAAGTATTTGAGGGAGTAATCAATGACTGACTTGATTGGCTTTGATTGGCTGGCTTTGATTGGCTGGAAACAATCAATATCTGATACAAGAGATGACCCAAATTACTGCAGGTGAATTGAAACTCATTTGCCAAGAGGAATATTTATTTGGAATGTAAAGAAGTGAGAATAGCATGCAGAACATTCAATTCATCCCACACATTAGTAACAATGGAATATCATGCGATGTTTTAGTAAATTGTAAGTAATGCAAATTACATTAAGATTTAATTTACAGAACTGAAAAACAGTGTGAAAAACCTGTTCTGCTTTAATATTCTGTTCCACTTTAGGGGTGGTATAACATCTTTAGCAATTCAGAAATAGATGTTGGACTCATATATTAGGAAAATATGTCGCAGTATTTGGAAATGTAAAAAATGTCCCAATTATGCAGGGTTCAATTTAGCTACAAGATATATAAAAAAGTGCATTCTAACTGTGCCATGTTATTATATTTCTGGTATTATCAGTGTTTGTCATTTAAGTGGATTTGTCCCTAGAGTCTGTGAAACAAGAAAATTCACCTGGGAGGCACCACTCTAAATATGTGGATTAATAAGAGAGCTGTGCCTTTCTTGTCTAAAGCCATGAAAAAAAAAAAAAAAAAAANAAAAAAAAAAAAAAAAAATACCATTCACACAAAGCTGGCCTTGGTGGATTTTCCAGGATTAAAATCCCAGATGAACATGTATTGCTAATTATTGCAGTCGCTCAGGGATTTCATGTTGACATGCAACACACTCTCCGTAATATTTTACAGATGACTAAATGTCTCAACATGCACAAATTAGACAGCCCTCCTTCAAAACAAAAAGAAAAATAAGTGTGGATTATGAGGGATTTCCTATAGTCCAATCAAACCTTGTCAGCAACTTACAGGATACCAGCTCTTCATTTCTGCATTAAATTACAGTAAATATACTGTTTTCCATGGAATGTTATAAGGAACACAATTAAAATAAAAAATAGAATGTTCCATACACGCATTTACTGTGTTATAATTAAGTATTAAACATATGGTGGAGTTTTTTTGTTTGTTTGTTTGTTTGTTTTTTGTTTTTTGTTTTTTGTTTATTTTATTTATTTATTTATTTATATATTTTTTTTTGAATGATTGAATTAATTGTTAGTTGTTAGTTGTTGAAAGTACCTGATTATGGAGGTAATAGGAATGTGTATGGGAGACCGGCCCAGACTGGTAATGCTCCTTGTTGTCCCAGCTGCATCTTCACCATTAGAGTGAGGCTAACTTGTTCCTACTGTTTGCAAAGCTCGTTTTGTTTATTAAGGAAATTTGTCACCTGTGAGAAGTTCTATGTCCCCTATTGTCTCTACAACCACTCCACACGGAATAATATAAAATCACTGTGAATGTGCATTCAGAGCAAACTTAAGCTCCACTCCCAGGCTGTAATTGGATGGTGATTTCTTTTTCAATGTGACACTAATAACATAGGTGCCTCAGAAAAAAAAACAAAAAAAACAACAGGGCTTTGCATTTAGTGTTGGCATGTCTATGCTGCTCGGTGCTGGACAACAGTGAAATGAAAAACCCCTGATCTTTTATTTTCGCCGAACTGTGATTTGATTTTAATGTGGCGTGAAAAATTCATGTCACAATGAAAAATAATTAATTCAATCATTCAAACAAACAAACAAACAAAAAATAAAATAGTTTACACTATACCATATGTTTTTCACTTTATGACACAGTAAATGCATGTATGGAAATTAAATACAAACGAAAACATGTATTGCATTTCACAAATGTGTATTATATTTCACTCTGTTTTTATAGTTTGTGTCCCTTATAATCTTACATGGAGCCAAACTTTTGAAGGATTTTAACAAAACAAATTTAACAAAACAAGTGACTTAGCTACATATTGGTTAGCTGTATGTTTCTTATTTATTAATGTACAGTATCTGGATCTGTACTGAATTGCACTTGTTGATAGTTCATCATATGATACACATGCCTGAATTTTTTCATAAAGATTGGCATCACAGTCCAGTCAAAAAATGTCTTCTATCCAAATCCTGACCAAGATCTGATTCAAAATCTAATTGCCTGTAGAAAAGCCTCCATGAAAACAAATCCATAGGTCCTGAACTGCCCTGAAAGCTTAAGTTTTAGTTCATTTTGACATGTAGCACACCTAGTTAGGCACACCTGCTAAATATAGGGCTAACAACCGAGTTATTGACCGTCATCCATCCAGTTGCAACTGGCCAGTCAGAACAGAGCAGAATTTTCTTTTACCTAAAGTGGCTATTTTCACTGAGTGTGCATAGCAGTGCTGCAGCAAGGGAGAGTAGAAATCAGTGTTTTTTTTTTTGTTTTGTTTTGTTTTGTTTGTTTTTTGTTTTTGTTTTTTTGCACAACAAAACNTTTTTTTTTTTGTTTTGTTTTGTTTTGTTTGTTTTTTGTTTTTGTTTTTTTGCACAACAAAACTGCAAAGGTTTCAAACTATATCCCTAAGTTAAATTAAGAACATGGATATCTGTATGATACTGTATGTCCCCTTTAAACTGACCTACTGTGAACTTACGTCATGAACTGTGGCTTGGTATTTGAATGTTTTTATGCCCTTTAGTATTCCGCCCAGGCTAAATTGATTCCCCCCTTGACTTTGATCTCTGGGTTTACTTGTCCTTATCAATACTCGCTCCTGCATTATCAAGGCCATCATCTCCTGTGTCTCTTTCTCTCTCACCTCACTGGGTGGCAAATTAATTCTGTTTGTCTTGTTCCTTTTAATCAAAGGCCCATCACATATCGTGCCAGGTCATCATTAAAGGTCAACAGAGTCAGCAGGTGAGAAGATGCAGAAGCAGCTAACTTGCAGACATAATAATCGAGTCTGCAATCACAATTTTCTCTTTCTGACCTGTTTAATAACTACAGAAAATCAGTCATGATTATATGTCTTGCTGTGGAAATGGGTTCATGAAGTTAAATTACAACGACTTTCTACTTACTGTGAGAGTCTGGTAGTGCTGGTTGTGTATATGATGCACATATACACACCCAGTGTATATGATGCATGTTCTTTAGTGTATTCCCTCATGTCATCATGTGTCAACTAGTTTAAAATGAGATATACAGTATTTGTGTTACATTTAACACATCTTTTCTTTGAGTTTGGCTTTTATTTGCCACCTAGAAAAGCTGAACTGCAAAAAAATAAATAAAGAAAAAAGAAAAAAGAAAAAGAAAAGAAAAGTAAACCTCTTTCCTGTACAATGCTATTGGCTTGTGAAAATCTTGACTGTAAAAAAGAAATTATGTTCTTATTTGCGAGCATGAAAGATTAAATCAAAAATGTGTCATATGATAGTTTAGTTCTAAAGAATTTTATAGCATCAATTCTTTATTTTAGATTTTTCTTCTAACTTTTCAATGAATTTTTTTTAGACGTGTTCTGGAATAAAATGTTCTATTTTGTTTTTCAATTTTTGAAGAGTTTTTCAAATTGTTTGCCAGATTATTATTATTTCTTTTTTATAGAATTAAATAATTCCTAAAAAAAAAGAAAAAAGACTTGCACACACACACACACACACACACACACACACACACACACACACACACACAAACATTCAAGAAGTAAGTTTAAGAAAATGACATTAGAAAAATAATTTATATTCTACTTGTAACCCTGACATATTATTTTGCCCTATGTTGACAATGAAAAATTAGAAGTGTAAATTGTTAATAAATTAATTTTTAAAAATGATTTGCCACTAAGATCAGGAGAGGACATTCAGAAAAAAAGAGAGGAAAAAAAGACCTGTTGCATATTGTAGTAATAGAGGTCAGCGGTGCTTATTTTCAGAGAGCCTGTGAGTACCTGCAGCAGCCGAAGGCGAGAGGACAAAAAGGATTTGGAAATGTGGAGAGCTTTCTTCATAGAGGTCTTTTCAATCAGCAAACACAACAAAAGCTGCTCTCTCTCTTCTCAGAATCCCTTTCTTGGTCTTGAATGGCTCGATAACCTCTGATTACCTTTTTGTTGATTTTTCGAGAGCCCCTGTAATCAACAGCACTGTTGTGGGATCTAGCAGAGGTGATAAAAGTAAAGGCTCATAATGATGTGATTATTCTTCAAATTGCATTTCAGACTTCAAAGAGCAGCGGGAGAATCGAGGTGACATTTAATGGCATTAAAAGTGATTTCCATTGTTTGCATTATACCCAAAGTGGACCATAACAATGGAAATATTGCATTTAATCTGCTTTTTAGCCATAAAAATTCTCATCTACTATATATTTCTGAGCATTAACAAAGAATGTTTTTCATACACTGATACTGTATATTTGAATAGTTTCTTTATTTGGCTCATATTTTTCATGCTGCTCAGGTTTGTCTGATGTGTTCCTTGTTTTCATTTGTGGATAGCCTTCAGCATACTGTCCCAACGTGGTATTGATTGTTTTTTCTTAGATAAAGATGAGGGCTTTGGGGATGTCGGATTTTGACATTTAAACCAAACAAACCCAAACAAAGGTTTCTATTAGGGATTAAAAAATCCTTCACTCTGACCCCTCACCTTCAGCTTTAAGCTCAAGAGGGAATTCGCCAACAACAAATCAAACCAGGTGTGTTTGTTTAAAAAGAAAGAAGTCGATATCTTGCTTCAACCATTTGGTGTTTTTCTGGATTTTTTTCTGATCAACACAAGCTTTGCTGTTCTATCACAAATTTTCTAGCCACCCACACACACACATCAGAGCTTCAACATAAAACCCAGTCCCGACTCAAAACCCACCTATTCTTGTCACATTTTGAATGAGCATAACTTTCCATTCAACAAGACGTAGGTGTGGTCTCTGAGGTGTGAGATAGTGAAAAGCCAGCCTTTATCTATGCTATGTCAGCAGTGTGAGTGTGGCCAGGTGAATGGGGCTCACCATAAATCTGTCAGGCTTTCTCACATGACTTTTGTTAATTTCAGTTACACATTTTGCTGATTCACTTCTCTCTCTTTTTGGATACTCATCCCTGTCCTGTCATTACACACATTCCTCCTCCACCTATCACATCACTGCCTCACATATTTAATAGCCATCTTGTCAATGTCTTGCTGTCATTACAGCTGTCTTACATTCTCCCCCTCCCCACCACCACCACTACCACCATTGTCCAGACCCCATCCATGGACTGGGGGATTTTCAGACTCCTGCTATCCTTGGTCCTGACCCCTTCACAAATTTGCAATATATGAATATTAAATCAATTATATTCTTCCTGCCATTTTTAATCCTAAGTATCTTTCCTAAATTAAAAATTCTTTATGCTATATATGAGTTTGGCCTACTGGCTAAATACTGTATATAACAAATGGCACCTCAGCAAGTTAGCATGCTACTAACTTCAACCAGAAACACTGTGTTCACACTGAAAGTCATGAACAAGTAAAATGTCTAATAAATTAGTCAGAAGCTGACATTTTGTATTAAATGACAAGGAAACATTATGCAGTCACAGGAATGTTCTAATGTATCCATCAGCATAAATATAATTTATTGTCTTATGCATTTAATATTATAGTTTGGTTTAAAAAAAAAAAAAAAAAACTGTCTATGTTGATCTGTCTATGTTGATCTATGGTGCTGCTGATCTGGAACAACTGGATTGCAGTAATTGGTCCAGCTCTTTCTGATGTCCCTCCAGCATTTTTCCAGTGTGTGCCTCTGAGTGTGTGCACGTCACAGTAAGATACTAATTAAAAAGCAAAGGTTTTGCTGATTATTAAAAAGCAATAGTAATTACAGTGCAGTAAATTCAAACACAGGCTCCAATCTGAGTTTCTGCCCGCACACTGTGACAAGCATTCTCAGTTATCTGTAACAGCTCCAGGCTGTCTCCCTGGCTAATCCTTCTATCTGCAGGCTTTGCTTGAAGGAGTAACCCACAATTCATAGTGTTAATGTCAAAATAGGAATGGCGTGAAGAGGCTAGATTCATGAATCAGCAAAACATGGAAATAGCTGCATTACATGACAACATCACTATTTTGCTTGGAAACTTGTAGTGAGTAACAAACACCCTGGTTATCGAAGTTCACATGAAATATGAGCCTCATTTTACTGGCCATGTAAATGCCTTGGCCCCAAGTCACCTCCATGTCTCAAAGCATTGTTGTATTCCTCATAAAGTATTCTGAGCCCTTGCACAATCACATTTATGGTGAAGACACAGGTGACATGACATGAGTGAAAGTCTGTGAGGGTAGGTGCTTAAGGTGGAGAGAGTTTGGGAAGGATTCTGTAGGATCAGCCCACCCCAGTGTGCTATTCAGCAGATATGATGATCCCCAATGTGAATATTTGAGGTGATTAATGAACAGAAATAAGAGAAAGACAGAAATGCATTCATCAGTTCAGTTCAGTTCAACAGATTTATTTTGGTAATTTTTTTCAACTTATACAACTCAAATACATATGAAAATAAATAATAAATAAATAATAAAGTAATTCAAATCATAAACTCAAAATGTTCATAACTAACCAAAAAGGTGTAGGTTGAAGCCTTGCTTACTACATCTACCCTCTTTACATTCGCCATTTTGTTCAGATCCCTTTAGATTTATACACTAAAAATATGTATTTCTATGTATATTCACATATATATACCATTTTCTGAGGATTTCATGTATGCATTGTTGTTGAACTCCTTCATAAGTGTTGCCTGTGGCATTGATTACTGTACATGACAACCTCGTTCTTTTGAGGACCACAAAGAAAAAAGTTACAAGAGCAGAAAACTTTTCAGTATGTCAGACTGCTTGATACAACAGCATATTCGGGCCAAAAAAAAAAAAAAAAAAAAAAGCCGAGCGTGGCATTATTTTGATTTTTTTAAACTTGCAAATTTGTGAGTTTTAAAAATTTGTATGCTCATGATAATTTGATGATGTGCTAAAAGCACAAGTATTTCTTTATTGCTAAATCCAATGGAAAAGTATAATTTAATAAGGTCATGTANTAAAAGCACAAGTATTTCTTTATTGCTAAATCCAATGGAAAAGTATAATTTAATAAGGTCATGTACAGTACTGCAACGTGAGGAGGTTCTGATTCCCCCTTATTATTTTTCTGAGTTTGCGATTCAAGTAAAAACTGCAAATTTGCCAGTTTTTAAACTTAGAAAAACAATAAGGGGGAATCAGAACAGCCTCACATTGTGACTATGCCTGCAGTACATGACCGTATTAAATTATACTTTTTCATCGGATGTAGCAATAAAGAAATACTTGTGCTTTTAGCACAAAATCATCAAATTGTCATAAAAATATGGACTTAAAAACTCAAAATAATGTTGCCCCCCCCCCCTTTTTTTGTTTTTTAATCAAAATGATGGCTTTGGCTGGGATTTGGTCACATTAATCTAGACTCTACCATAATGTGTAAAATTCTAAGGTGTAATTAGTTATTAATATTTTGTGATAAAAACCAGTAAATATTAAAAAAAAAAAAAAAA
>VXCM01008051.1:0-18784 GCA_014773175.1 Lucifuga dentata
AGTTACTTTGACAAAAAACAGATGTTATATTCGCTGTGATCGATTATTTTTTTGAGTACATTTCAAGTCTCTACATATATATACATCAGTAATCATGCATGTTATGAGCCCAAGGCTCAGTACACAAGATTCACAGGCCACACATATTTATTCACTGCATCACTAGCTGTCAATAACAGATGAACTCTAAATAAAGTGATTACTGTCTATTTAGTCATATTGTTTAATCGCTGTTGCTGGAATGTAAAAACTTAAGTGGTGAAATGCCAGCATCACCAGACAATTTCCCTCAACAACTTAGGGACAAAGATAGATGCCCAGTTTGTCTAAAGTAACTTTAAACGCTAAAGTCCGACTAGTTGAACTATTTTAATAATCACTTAAAAACACTATACCTTCCAATCCGTTCTGCTGCTGCAGTCTCTCCATTCGTGCCGGTAACTGTTTTCAGTGAAACTTAATCACTATGGCAACGAGTCGCGCTGGCGAGGCGCTCAAATCCATAAAAAGTGGGAGGAGCAGAGAGAGAAGCCGAAGACGTACGAAGTTAAACCGATGGTTTTCGAGCGTGAGAAATCAGATGTCAGGCGTGAGAGCGTGTGAAGTCAGCCGTTTGCGTGAGTCTCACGCTCAATGCGTGAGAATTGGCAGCCCTGTATGAATTCACTTCAGGAAACTCAAGATGCCTAAATCCACAGTGTCCAAAGAAAAACGGCCAGAGCTGCCAGCTAAAACTTTTGAATCTTGTACGTTACGATATTTCTTTTCTTCTGCGGTTAGTGCCAGTTTCATTCAAGTCCAAGACTCCCAAACCCTTCAGATGGATATGTACTGAATTTTTAATGTAAAAGGAAAACAATAAAACATTCGCGTGGATAGCAAAACAATATTTTCCTGTTTTCAATAAATGCGTCACGACATGCTAGTCTCCAGTTAACACGGACACTCTTGAATCCACTACACCGGCTGTCTTTTTTCTTGATGCTGCGAGCTAGCTTCCAGGTTAGCATTTCTAGCTAGCAACGAAGTAGAGTACTGTGATAGACTGTGTTGTTTTGATTCAAGGAGATGTTCTTTATAAGTCAGTTTTAATAAAACTAGTGCCTGTTGAAAACGTGCCTGTTCGGATCAGGCCGGACTTTAATAGTGGCCGTGGAACAGAACATTATGCTGCCGCGTGGCGTATCTTACCGCCGCATCGGGAGCGTATCCTGCCGCGCGGGGACTACTTTTTACCGGCACAGCTCAATTTGAGAATCGTTCATCCAAACAACTTCACATGCAACAGTGCACATCCTTGGGTCCTCAGCATGATACCTGCCGAATTTCAACGTCATACAGTGCCGGATTCTAGAGATATACAGTAGGTGCCACAGACAGACAGATGGACAGAGATTTGTGGCTTTATAGTTAGATAAATAAATACTAATATACATATGTATAATCTTAATGAAATATATGCATGGTCTTAAATTATTATTTTAAAGCAATACTCCACCCCAAATCTACCTTTCAAATTAACTCCCTTATGAAAAATAAAAATTGGACTCTGTGAAGTACAATATTGTTGAAAAACTCCAAAACTGAATGAACAAGGTTTTTCATTGGCAGGAACTGAAGAAGTAAATGAAGGAAATAAGGACATTCATGAGGACATAACAGAGGAAAGGAAACAAGGAAATGCTGATGAAAAGGACAGAGGGAAGCAAGGAAGAAAAGAAGGAAGGCAAAAAGGAAAAAGAAATGTGGAAATAAGAAAAGAATAAAGAAAAGAATGCATACAGGAAGGAAGGAATGAAAGATGGATGGATGGAAAGAGAAATGAGCAATCCCATATATCTGCAACTAGTCTACTAGTTACTTGTAACTGCTAGTAACTACAATCATCAAATAAATTGTGGAGTAAAAAGTACATTATTTCCTTTTAAATTTAGCAGACTAAAAGCACACAATGTAAGTACAGTACTTGAGTAAATGTGCTAAATGTACTTGTGACCTTCCACCTACACAATCTTATTCTGCTTTCCAAACATTTGTTAATTTGGATAGTTGAGGATAAAAATGAGGTCACTTTAATAAGTTGTCTCCTCCATGTTTTGTCCTCAGAGTTTTTCCAGCTTCTTTAATAAAGTTCTACCTCTCTTATTTCAGACTGTACGAGCCATTTTCGCCACAGATTGTCCTGTCAAAATGAATCATAAGTGCCCTTTTCCTTTTCCTTTTGAATTGCATTTCCTTATATGTCAGTTATGATTTACTGGGGCTAATTGTGAAGAGCTTATATTTCATAGGCAGGACTGTTTTTTGATGGAAGGTCTGAATAGACAGTGGATTAATAGGGGAAAATGCTGCTTAGACAGCTGAGCTGTTAGCTGATAGCTGCAAGGCTGCACGTCAAATTGAATGCCATCGTAACATGGCCACGGTATGCAGATGGAGCTAAAACACAACATGAATTATTCTTGTTAATAAAAATTCATGAACATGTGTCTGTGGATGTGTTTGCTTGTGTTTATGTGCATGTGAACAAATTTAGCAGGAGTGTTTATAGTGTATCATTGGGGCTTATCTCTGGGTTCAGAAATACTGCAGCAAGAGGCTTTCAAAAGGGAAATGATGACTGACAAAATAGAGCCAGGCCTGGTACAGATATTTTGGCAACTATTTATTCAACAATTCCATTTCATACATGAGAATGACCCTCAAAATTAAATATAATAAATCCCACAGACAAAGGGAGAAAAATGCCTCCATTACGGTGCTATATACCGAATCAAGCTTTCATACAGCTTGATATGAAACCTCTTATTTCAGCGACTCACCAAGGTACATCAAAAGCTGAATTAACTAACAGTGTGTCTAGCTCTAAAATAGACTTTTCTGAGCTTTACTGTGAATAAGTTTTATTTAGAGAATGATAGTGAGTTACAGTTCCTTCCATCTAGAGACTGATATACATAAAGGTGTGTGTTGCTATGAGAAAAAAATGATAGAGAGGACAAAAGCATTGGACTACGTACATACCATAAGCTAGAGTCATTATAACATAGTGTATAAACACGACTTCTATCACGTGTTCTTCAAACTCATTGTTTGCAGCATATTTCTAAATCTCAATATTTCAAGTCAGTGATCATATCAAAAACAGTTTCTGAAGTCTAATCCCAATGACAGCGAGATGACAGAATTACTGAAGAATCACTGAATCATTTTATTAACATTGTGATCTTGAACTCAACAAATACATGGCGTCAGCGTATGGGAACGAGCAGAGCGAGAGGCGCTCAGGAATCCCCATTTAAAGACAGAAAACAACAAAATCTCTAAATGAAATATCTTCCTGAGATGCAAAACAAACAAAAAAAAAAAAAAAAAAAAAAAAAATAGATGAAAAAAACAAAACAAAACAACAGCACTACATGTGATTGTGTTACATGTCGTCATCATCAGAGTGACAGTATGGAGTTTGGGCTGATTGTATTGTCAATATTGCAGAGGAACAAAGAAGTGCAGTGAAGCCAATTTGTACAGCGAAGACATATGAAGGGCCAGAAGAGGAGAGAATATACCGGAACAGGCCGTGTCGCTGCTGTGGAAAAGCAAATCATTAAACCACAAATTAAAATAAAATTATAGCCAAGTACATCAAAGAAGAACATTTCAGATGGGTCACGATTGAAAGTGGCAATTACTTTCAAATCTCTCCCTTTTTATCAGGAGATGATGTTATAGCATCTGTGGCGGATGTTAAGTGAGCCAGGAATTTGTTGGAAAAGCAAAGAGGCAACAAGTTTAAAGCTTTGTTTCAAGTGACAACAACAATGAAACACTGCTAATAACTAATCCTGCAGTTTGATCCTATAATTATAAAATAGTGCATGATGGTGCTGCATGTGCCAAGCTGTTAACATAAGAAATAACAAAAAGAAGATTCAGGTTTGGTCTAACTATTATAAAAATCCATTTGCAACAAATTAGCTCATTACTATCATGTCAAAACAAATATTTACATGTGGGTTTCAGGAAAAAAAAAATTATCATTTACTAAGAAATATCCATCAAATCAGTCAGAGTGCATAATTCAAGAAAATGGCATCGGTTCCATTTTGAATGCAAACATGACTCATTACTTAAACCTGGTTAATGAGTGTTCATCACATAATATAAAAAAGATTGTTTGTCGGACTTTAGATCAACAAATCAGCTTTTTGTTTTTTGTTTTTTTTTTTACCATAAAGTAAAGTAACAGAAATCTCGGTTGACACTCATTGATTCTAAGACACGGTTATGAAAATAACTACATAGAAGAGTAAAAACAAAAAAAAACAAAAAAAACAAGACATTAAATCGATTCTCCTCATAAAATGTGACAAAGAATGTTTCTATAGACAAGAACCAACCTAAATTCTTTGTGGTGACGCTGAAATTACACCTGTAAATAAGTGCATCAGGTATGTAAAATATGGAAAAACTGTGACAGCGTTTCTGCATTGTACCCGAATAATTGTTGTATTTAAAATGTGATGCGTAAGCTAATTATGATGTCAGAGGTGACCGAGAATGCTGAGAAAGTGAATACTGAATGATTTCCAACTTGAGTTAACACACAGAAAGCAAACCGTAACTTACTCATGTTTCAGGAAACCCAGATGGTATCAAAATAATTCTGACCTCATTTGCATAATATTGTTAAATGGCCACTGAATTAGAGACAGCTGGGCTCACTATTTTTTATTTTTACCCTGGCTAATAATTTGCCTGTTCTACTGCTTTGCCTTAAAGTCTTGAGTGCCAGAGGCCAAAGAGTTGTCATTCTTACAAAAGGTGTAAATCAGCCATGGATTAACATCAGGGACGTATGAGAAACAGCAATAGCATGTTGCTTTCTGGGATATCATACATGTTCATCATAGAGCATCATAAACTCTAATTGCCTCCATAATAAAGTTTTTTTTTTATTTATTTATTTTTTTTTTAAATCAGTGGTTCTCAAACTATGCGGTANAAAGTTTTTTTTTTATTTATTTATTTTTTTTTTAAATCAGTGGTTCTCAAACTATGCGGTACATTCTCTCTGTGGGCAGAGGGCACGTGTCCAGAGGGAAAACATGGACAGTGTTTCCCACAGGTTGAAAATTTACTTGTGGTGGGCAGGCATCCAAGCCCCCCCCCAAAAAAAAAAAAAAAAAAAANAAAAAAAAAACAAGATAACTGTGCAATAGAAGATTACAACAAATGTTTAAATCTGGCTTTAAAAGTGCAAAGAAAAAGCAAAAAACTCTCAGATCTAGTTGAAAATGGCCACTACCAGACTGTATACTACTGGTTGCTAGGTAACCACAATAACATAAGCACGTTTTCATTGTTTCATTGGACCTCAGTGGGGTTTTAACGGAAAACTAAAGAAAGTAATTAACTATAAGACAGCAGAGGGAAACTTTGGTGAGAAGCATGAAAGTTACATATATTTTAAAATTAGAAATAATGATCTGAATAAAAGCCTGGTTCTCTCTGCAGTTGGGTTAAAAAAAAAAAAAGGGGACCCGCCACTATTTGAGCATTTATGTGGATTTTGATGAAAATGGATGAATGATGACAAAACCTAATCACCAGATCTTTTTAGGATACTTTTACCCTTAAAATGACAACAAGATTACAAATTTATTCCATATTTTAGTGATGTTTTGGTCAGCAGTTTCACAACATCATTAAATGTGTTTTTATTTTTTTGTTTTTTTTAAGGCTGGGTAGTCCCACGAAACCTGGGCGGGTCGTCCAAGTGTGGGAAACACTGATGGAGTCAAAGTAAAAGCACCATGAATCTGTTTCTGGTGGAAGGAAATAACAAACATAGTGCTTCCATGTTAGGAAGGCTGTTCAGACAGTAAAACGGTGTTTAAAGTAGAAAATGGACAGATTATTGACAGGAACGAAAAGAAAAATCAAACAAACTGGTCAGATGACAGTAATTATTCTAAACTGAAGTCAGGTTCATGTCCGTGTGGAGGGAAAGGACTCATACGAGACCTTCCACGTTACAGAGACATTACACACCGGTCACGTCAATAAGCCACTCGGGGCTTTTTTTTTTTTTTTTTTTTTTTAAAGAGAAAACTCAGTGAATAAAGTGATGGGAAAGTCACTTTGTAAAAGCTGCATCAGCGAATACTAAAGAGCAAATGGCCTCATGCAAAGTCGCCTACAGAGCTGCACAATTCAAGAACCCCAACACGGCAGCAGAGGAGCTGATGCTCCCTGCCGCTAAAAGGCCGCTTTATGCTTCGCACGACACCATGTGACAGGCGAGCAGAAAATGTGATGTAACCGCAGAAAAATAGCCAGCTGCATTTTGGGATCGCTCGCTCAAAATGTGAAGCAATGCACTTGACAAACGTATGATGTAAATGTTCCTTCATCGAAGACCTGACGAAGCCAAGACGGAGAGAGACAGACGGAAAAACAATCAATGGCGAAGAACTTTAAAGAGCAGCTGGCAGAGGAAGTGAGGAAGTATCTGCGCATATGTAATTCCTCCATGAAGGGTTAGAAAGACTACAAAATGGCTGCCGATCGCCTGTACGATGGGAGGAGCATTCATTTCACATGAAATTTAAAAATCTATGCAACCAATAAGAGTCGGCGAGAAAGAAAAGAAAACCGAGAAGCAGGGATCCCGGCTCCAGTGCTGCAGCAGATAACCTGATGCCAGCCGTCATACGTGGTCATCATAAAAAAGAGAGCGAGATCCATGAATCCCAGGACACGCAGATGGGCCGTTTCAAAGCTGTCCATGTCCGCAAGGTGTCCGTGCTAAGCACCTTTAGATACAGTCAACTATACTTAGTGTCACAAAATGAAACTTATGGAATGATTTAGTGGAGTCATTCTATGTTCCTCAGCTCTATATAGCACATAGAGCACATACATGTGTTAACAGAATATTGAACCCTGGGAACATAGAAACGCTCCCCAATTTAGTGACAAAAGTGACAGAAATGTGTTTTGATAAAACTGAAGTGGACATAGTTTAACTTGCATTTTTATTTGCGCAACAGAAATTATTGAAATAAATGTAAAAAGACACACAGAGTTCATGTTTGTGTTCAATAAAATATAGTTAAAATTGTAATAGTAATAGTTGTACAAAGAAGAGGGCCATAAAAGGTCGTCTGCTTCTAAAGGGGGCATGAGAGAAATAGTTTGAGAACCACTGATTTACTTTCAACTTAGGATTATAAAGATGTGATGAACTCAGATATTTTTTTCTTTCTTAATTGGCTAACATGACATTTTTTTTTTTTGCTAATCACATTTTTTTTCCATACCAAATCTTTCAGATCTGTAGCACCTCAGAACGTGCCACAAACACGAGAACCCACTCTCCTCCCAAACCTAACACACGAACACACCTTCACCTTCAGTTCAAATAAATTAAAAAGAATCAAACAAAAACATGCTAATGTGTCATACCAAAGTGTAATTCTCACACATTATATACATACCTTGTGCTAAAACAAAATTGATTTGATTCCAAATTTTCTAGAAAGGAAACAAAAAAAAAAAAGGAAATAGATAAGGTGACTAATATACAAATTTGATGGAAATTGGGACTCCAAAAATCTAACAGCAATTTTCACAATTAACCACATTTTAGCAGACACAATATACAGCTGGGAACTTAGATCCATTTAGGTTAAAAATAAGATTTCCTTTTTATAAAAACATGATTAAGCATACACTTTCAAAAAAGATGCGATGAACTTTTCCAGGATTGAGTCAAATCAAAAGCAGCCTTGTCATCTTCCCACCGAAAAACCATTTCAAAGGTAATTTAGTTGTTGGCAAAGGAACACAGTTACTCTTTCAGACGTTTTTGTGCTTCTCTATTTGTCTTCGGCTACGTTTAGTTTCTGGAGAAGGAGGCCTTTGCAGATCTGTGACCCAGAACTCACGCATTGTTTTTTTTCTTTTCTTTTTTTTTTTTTTTTTNTTTTTTTTTTTTTTTTGCTTGAAGACCCCATGAAATGGAAATCAAAGTTCAGTTCATGGAGAGCGGCTCAGAGAAAATGGAAATAAGTGCGACAGTTATGGAGTTCAGGGTGGAAGTGAACACCATGTTGGTGACAGAGGCAATGCAGGAAGTGAGATGTGGAAATAAAATATTAAAAAAAGAGGAAATGTGATTATGGTTAAACATTTGCACATTATTAAGATGTTTATCTCTTGTATGACCTAAATGTGTTAATTAAAATGTCAGTCAGTACGTTTACATGTACGCTATACTCTGATTATTTGGCTGTACTCTGATTAAAGGACCATACCACTCATTTTGCATGTTTGAGCCTAATATATTCAATTTTCATACGTTACGTTACTGACAGTCATTTCCCAAAGGATAAAACTGTATTTCAGCTTTCCTGATATTTTGCAAAATCTCTTAATCTTTCAAAATCAAATATTCAAGCGATACGCCCACCTTAAAAATCCATGTTTCTCCTGCTGATAGTTACGCAGCCTTATGAAGTCATGGTCCTTTAAATTTTTCATAAATGCAGGTCTTCTTTTGGGACTATATTCCCCGGTGGAGGCATACATTCACTCCACGCTTTTTATTGAGCTTAAACACTAAATTTACATAACTTAAAAAAAAAAAAAAAAAAAAAAAAAAAAAAAAAANACCTGAATACACGTCTTGTTGGCGATGATGGATTACCTATCCCAAGAACGTTTCAAGTATCAACAAATTGATTTTAACAGCAGAATGAACTGAAACAAATGGAGGTCTGGAAGGTAGGAAAAACATTTTTAATTCACCGTTCCAGTAGTATGCTTTGGAAAATGATTATCAGTAACGCTACATGTATGAAAATTGAATTTATTAGGCTCAAACATGCAAAATGGGTGGTATGGTCCTTTAAGGAAATAAGGTGAGTAAGATGCATACAGGGAGAGAATTAATAGGATTCCATGATTCCCTGAAAATACATGATAATTCCATAATCAGAGAATGAGGTGAGTCCACCAGATGAGGAAATGCATGCAAATGTATTTTACTCCAATTATTATGTTTATATGCCCGAATAATTTGATTTACAATATTCTGATTTATGCCAATTTTAATCTAATTATGGTTTTTACATGATGTTTGAAAAAAATTAGATTTATTGCCTTAATACAGGGGTACTCAAATACAAATCTTAAAGGTCCACAAAGGAAAATTTCCAATATGACAAAAGGTCCGTTCATTAAAGTCAGGGTCAGATTGGGAACCTAATTTTTACCGGGAATTAAAGGTTTTGGGTTGGACATTCAATTTCAGAGAATTTTGATTCATTGCATCGCAGCGATGTATCGCAAATAATACAAAAAATACATATGAAAAGGATAATTTGCTCAGTCTGGATCCAGACTGGAGTCCAGATTTTGAGGACGACTGCCTTAATATATAATCAAAGCTTTAACATTCACGTAAATGTACTGACTTAATACTGACAAAATATCAAATATGACAGCTTTTGTCTTGTATTCACTCTTCACGGTTTGTACTTTGTCACATTTCATGGGGTCCTACAGCCGTGAATCCTTTTAATGTGATGATGTGACCTTCGATGAAATCATACCGAGTGAGAATACAATTTATACAGCTCTACAGAGGTGATTCTTCTTTTTTTTTTTTTTTTTTNTTTTTTTTTTTTTTTTTACACCAGAACTGATGGTGTGAATAACAAACTACTAGAAGGGGACGACTGGAGGTGTTGGTTGGTGTTGAGCTAAACTGCAGCCTGGACAGTGCAGGAATATACAGACAAAAGTACAGCAGATTTAGCAAATGGTTTTATATATTTGATTGAGTGTATTCGATGGAATGCTTCATCTAGCATCTTTCATATATTTTTGGTGCGTATTTTCTGCTCTAAACTACACCACACGACCCTTTACCCCTACCCTAATAATGAAAATCATATTATACACGTATCTGACAAACCTTGCTACAGTGTCACACAAAACCTTCTTCTTATCTTACAATGGGTCCACTGTTTAATTACAAGTCTATTCAGAGGAAAGGGATGGGGAGGTGGATCATCTAAAAGTACCATATTCAGTGTGATAGACACATATAAGGCGTAAACAGCACAGATCCTCGTTCAAAAAAAAAAAAAAAAAAAAAAGGTGATGCATAATCAAAGGCTGTGAGCTAGGCGATGAAATGACGGTCAACGTAACCATCTACAAAGCATTTACACAGCGACTGATGGACGATACACGAAGGCATTGACACGAGTTCAATGGCGTCTATATTTTTAGGCACCGTGTTGACGTGAGATATGATATGTGTTTGTGAACGAAGGAGGATATATGTTTCAGGGGAGAGAAGATATAATAATAAGCAATCATGGTGGATATACAGATTTCTAGGGGAAAAAAAAAATTAGGGAAATATGAGAAAGAGAATGTCAGCCAAAATGGCAAGCTGCCTATAAAAAAAAAAAAAAAAAANAAAAAAAAAAAAAAAACAGCCGCCAAAAAAGAAGAAAAGAGGGAGAAAAAAAGAAGGAAATGATGTACAAGATGTAAATGGTTGGAATGGATTCAACAAAAGGCAATAACAGGAAAACACTTGGGGGAACTTCTCTGTCTGTGGACTGCCTGGGGTTTCCTCGTTGACCAGACAGGGGCAGTGGTCAGAGGTGGAGAGGGAAAGAGGGACATAGAAAGAGAGAGAGAGAGACAGAGAGAGGGAGAGAGAGAAAGAGAGAGAGAGGGAAACAGAGGAAAAGAGGAGAGAGGGAGGCACACAGCTCCCTCTGCAGTCTAAATGAAGTACTCTTTCTTTTCTTCTGCGTGCGCATGGTTGCCGTCGGCGTTGATGATGGCCGTGTCGGCGTCAGGTGCATCGTCTGCTCCTTTGGCTTCGTTTGTCAAGTATGTTCCTATGGAAACCAAAACCCAAATTACATCAATAGCATGCCTTGTATTTCTGTCCTCAGTTGCTCCTATTTCTCACTCTGTACATTTGCATGCAGGTATTTGATTTTGTACTGTGATGAAGGCAAAAATGCAAGTAATCCATGTATGCAGATGGAATAAACATATTTTCCTTTCCTTGAAAATACAAGACTTGTTGCTTAATTGGCTAACGAGAGAAGTACGGCACAGAACGCTTATGCTGTGAGCACTGTAGTCCGATGGAGCATTTATATGCCTGAGTAAATCGATTTAACCTACTTCTGTTACTCAGAGTACACCAACGTCAACTCGTGCCAATTTTCAATCTGAATATGGTGTTTACATGATGTAAACTGATTTAATGCCTGAATTGGATTAGAACTGAAGTTTTAACACACATGTAAACTTGCTCAAGAAAGAAGAAAGGAAGATGGAAACAGGTAAGGAAGTGAAACAGAAAGGGGGAAAAGGAAGAAGAAAGGACAGACAGAGGGAAGACAAGACAGAAAGTAAGAAAGAGGGATATTATGATACGAGTTTATCTCATGTTCGATGTAAAATCGGAGTCCTAAATAATTTTTTTTTTAATCTTGTGCACATGAGATAACCACTTGTTCCCACAAGATAATTATCTCATCTGCACAAGATAATAACTTGTGCACACAAGATTAAAAATACAAACAAACAAAAAAAACGTTATTCATTATTCATTGTTCGTTATTCGTTATTTAGGGGCTCCATAAAATGGAAAATTGAAAAACTTAAATAATCAAAGTACATCAAAACTGTACTTGAGTGAAAGCACTTGGCTAGTTCGGTATATGAAATACACCTGTAACTTCTAAAATACACTTGTGTGACGTGTGCTGGGACGTGCAGGACACGCTCTGCTCGCTCCGTGAGCCTGGAGACACTCGTCTGGTCCGCTGTGGTTTTACCTTTATGCCTGGCCAGGTATCTCCCCAGAACAATGATTAAACACAAGGTGACAAAGACCACGACGGCCACCACTCCTCCGATCAGGGCGTGGTCGGTGCCGTGCGGCCCGAGAGCGTTGGGATCTGGAGAGGAAAAGAGAGAAAAAAACAGAATAAAGGCATTGTGTGGAAGAGGCGAAAAGTGAGGGGAAATGGAAGAGTGAAAAAAAAAACAGGACAAAAAGGAGAAAGGGAGGATTATTTCCAGCTCATTCCTGCTCAAATAATCGTTCTGAGGTGCTGTCATTCCTCTCTCCTCTCACATCATGAGTCAAAGCAGAGCTCTGCCAGAATAATGAAATGCAGAGAGAGAGAGAGAGAGAGAGAGAGAGAGAGAGAGAGAGACGGACACCACGTTGACACACACAGCAGCTACAGGCACACACACATCCCCCCTGAAAAATGAAGGAGAAAGAGAATGAAAGAGGGATTCTGAAAAGGAAGTGAATAATTCAGGACCTCCCCCACTGCACCGGAGGAGTCCCCAACATGCAAACCAGGGCAGCGGTGGAAGAATAGTACGCAGTAAATAAATCATCAGACAGGAAATAAAAAGGAAAGATCAATCTTTTTCTGTTTCTGGGTAGGAAGGGATTGTTGTTAGGAGAACGAATTAGGGGTTGAAAAGTTGGCGTGGGTTCCCCACAGTTCTAAAAAGGACTAGGAATGATGGTGGAGTTCTGAAAGAGTGAAGGATCTGTCCGTTCACGCTTCATCCAAAAACCCATCAAAGGCTTCTTCGTCTTCCACAATAGCTTATTTCCATTATTCACCTTGAATCCTTTTCACAAAAGTCTGGCTTGCAGGCTGTTTGAGGACGTGACACTGACGGCGCTCTGATGGTAGGTGAATGTAGAAAAGTTGACAGTGTGGTGCAGACGAGTAACGGAAAGGTCTGTATTATTCATATCCCTCATTGACACCTGAGAAATTAGCACTCATCTCATTATCCTCCACTGAGCGCCGGGGCATTCTATATACCGTACAACCTGTCACCGTGTGTGTGTGTGTGTGTGTGTGTATGTGTGTATGTGTGTGTGATGATAGCTAGCAGCAGGGTAAGCGGTAATAGGACAGCATAGATAAACTACGACGGAGTATCAGGGTCACATCAGAGAAAAAAATAAAAGGAGGATATTGTTCTTTATTTTGCTTTTGAGAAAAAAAGTCAAAAGTTCGAGATTAAAGTCGAAATTCCGAGAATAAAGTCGGAATTTCGAGAATAAAGTCGAAGTATAATTTCGAGAAAAAAGTCGAAATTTTGAGAATAAAGTCGAAAATTTGCGTTTGGACCTCTGTTGTGGGAATGTATTTGTATTGCGTGCAGGCGTAGCCATCGATACCCTCACATCTGTCCATTTCCAGCTGTTTGTCTGCAGGAATGCGGTCACTTCCTCCAAGTTTGTGTGGGTTTTCCTCCTGAACAGACGCAGTCTTTAGCACAATCGCTTTTAAGTCCTGATACTTATTACCAAACTGTGTTTATGCGCTAAAAGAGAATTTCCTTGTTACTAAAGCTGATTCTGAAGCACGAGTTCATCTACACAAGGCATCTTGTAGAATCAGAGCCTAAATGCGAAGCAGTTTGATTTAGCTATATCAAAATTTCTACTTTATTCTCAAAATCTTGTCTTTATTTTCAAAATTTCAACTTTTTTCTTGAAATTTCAACTTTTTTCTCGAAAGCAAAATAAAAAAATCCTCCTTTTATTTTTTTTTCTCTGATGCGGCCCTGACACTCCGTCGTAATAAACAGCTCACATCGTATATCGACGCCGTTTCTCTTCAGTATTCCACCTCTTCTTCTGCCTCCGCCCACGTGACCGGTTTGAACAGCTGGTTTGCTCTCGCTCCATAACTCTCCACGGTTTGAGTGACCAGGCCGTCACACTTCACCACTTCCCAGTGTACACACACACATACACACACCCTCCCCGTGTGTGGTGTGTTTTCGCCGTGCTGCGGTTATGCTTGGTCGGTGGAGCAGAGAGTNCCCTCCCCGTGTGTGGTGTGTTTTCGCCGTGCTGCGGTTATGCTTGGTCGGTGGAGCAGAGAGTAGAGGAATGTTCCCTTGGCACCACCCAGCAGTGAAAGCGAGGACTGGGGCGTTTAGTTCTACACATGGCTGTGTGTCTTCACCTCTATCTGTCAGCATGTTGTGTATTTGTTACCACGACACACACACACACACACACACTGACTGACTGCTGGGCTTCATTCTGCCTGTTACAACTCAGCACAGACACAAACAAGACACGATCACGGGATGTCTGGCTACAGAGTGCCTGAGGGACGCGTCCGGGGGTTTGGGTGGAAGTCAGACCCCCTGACACTTCCAGAACAGCATGTCTGATCCTGCCAGACAGGTCACAGCTCTTACCGCATCACTTTGGACCTTCAGACAAAGTGATAAGAAAAAACAGAGTTGCTACCTGATTCCCTGCGGTAATTGTCTGCTAACTAAAATACACAGGAAGTTAAACTCGGGCTGTGCCGTGTCATATCACGGCGTTTAACTTTTTACATGATAAAAAAGTGATGATATTGTGGCGTGATGAGGTGCTGATGAATTTTGACAGCATGTGGAACAAGAAGAAACAAACAAAACAAGCATGTCTGGAAGTAGCGCAGTCAGAGCTGCATGAATTAGTTCTTAAAGGACCATACCATTCATTTTGCATATTTGAGCCTAATATTTTCAATTTTCATACATGTAAGGTTACTGATAATCATTTCCCAAAGGATAAAATCTCAGCTTTCCTGATATTTTGCAAAATGTCTTAGGCTTTCTAAATCAAATATTCAAGTGATACACCCACCTTAAAAATCCACATTTCTCCTGATAATAGTTACACAGCCTGATGAAGTCATGGTCCTTTAAATTTTTCCATAAACGCAGGTCTTCTTTTGGGACTATATTCCCCGGTGGAGGCATACATTCACTCCACGCTTTTTATTGAGCTTAAATACTAAAATTACACAACTTCTAAAAAAAACCCTGAATACACGTCTTGTTGGTGATGATGGATTACCTATCTCAAGAACGTTTCAAGTATCAACAAGTTGATTTTAATAGCAGAATGAATTGAAACCAATGGTGGTCTGGAAGGTAGGAAAAACATTTTTAATTCATTGTTTCAGTAGTATGCTTTGGGAAATGATTGCCATTAACCTTATGTATATGAAAATTGAATATATTAGGCTTAAACATGCAAAATGGATGGAATGGTTCTTTAAAAACAACCTGTTACTTCCGTGAAGGAGGTCATGTGATCACTGACGTTTGTTTGTTTGTTAGCAGGATATCTCAAAAAGTTATCAGATTTGGGTGAAATTTGGAGGACAGACTTCTGCAAGAGGAAGGAGATCATAGTCTGGATCCAGGACCCAGAAGAAGATTTTAATCTATAAAATTAATGTTAATGAGCCAATTTTTCCAATATTTTAGCTTTCCCTGCATTGCCCCTTAGGTTTTTATGCACAAATTGAAAATGCACATAAAAATTGATGGATAGATAACGGTTTACTGTATCTTTAACATGACAACAGGAAGCAGCAACTATATTTGAAATACCCATAGCGACATAAAAACCTACAAAAGTTGAATTTGGTTGATCTGAGAGCCTTATGGACACAGTCCATCTGTTCTTCCCTAATGTATTCAGTTCTAATCCAGTGCTGCTTGTGGAGGAAGGAAAAGACAGCAGGGGAATATAGAGGAAGAAATGCAAAAAAAAAAAAAATAAAAAAAAATAAAAAATACATAAATAAAAATAAAAGAGAGAGACCGATGGACAGGAAAAGACTGAAATTTCAGCTGCACCAAAACAGACGAGGACTTGAGGGATGCAGAGTAGAGGTTTATACATTTTTATGGCTCCAGAACATTATCTTTTAATAAGGGCACATACATTCTTCTGTGTGTGATTTAATATTGGAGCATAGCAGAGCAAACTCCTCTTTTAATATTTATAACTCTCTCCTTGTCACCTGGCCTTGTGACTTGGGCCTTGTTTAATAAATTAAAGGAGTTGAGGGCTTCAGTGAGCCGCTGCTTGGCTGAACAGAACCAAAAGTGTTGCAGTTAAACTGGTCCACTAACTCCTCATCTGATCTGTTTCACTTCCACCGGCTCCATATTGGGCAACTGAGAATGGAAAAGTAATATTGATTCAACTATGGGTTTCCAATAAGATGCGTACATGCTGGGAGCGGAAACTGTACAATGAGATTAAACGCCATTAACCATGTGAAGCATACAGAACATCAAAACACATCAAGCTATAATATACCTACACCGTAAAAAGTCCTTCGGTGTGTTAGTCCATAATTTAAAATGTATGATTCACTCAAAAAATAATAATTTTCCTTTTCAGCTGGACTTATTTAAGTCACATCTAAGTAAAAACTGCAGTGTAAAAAAGCTTTCTTTGGTTTAACTTTAAAAAATGAGGCAACATTTTTCCAATCATTTTTTAAAGTTGGGTGAACTAATATTTTTGAGTAGGACAAACTTAATAATATACAGTATATTTGACTTTAAGACGTAAAATACATGTGGAAACAGCCAAGAAATTGAATGGAGCAAACTTGATAGTCAACATGACCTACATTAAACATGATCAAAATTTAAGAAACACTATGAAATTGAGTTCCATGAACTCATACATTTTTTTTTTATTTTTTATTTTTATTTTGACAAATTCTTCTGTTGTGTGTTTGAGACAGTTTGACTCAAAAAGAATGAGATCAAAAATCAAAACTCATGCAGAGAAAGTTTACATTTGATGTATTTAACGTGAACTGTTTGTTGGCATGTTTATATTTGTGGAGTAATACACCAGAATACAATTTATAAAACTGGTGAAAATGCTAATGTAGCATGTCTGTACTTCCTGTGATGGAGCAGTGGTGGCTTAAAGGTTAGAAAAGCTCGAAGGATCGCCAGTTCAATCCTTGGGCTGGCAGAAGAAATCAGGACTGGGGAAATGAATGAGTTTGACTCAAACACATAAAACAAGAGTCTGTCAAAATAATAAAAAAAAAAAAGTATGAATTAATGGAACTTAATTTTGTGGTGTTTCTTCCTTAAATTTTAATCAAGTTTAATGTAGGTCATGTTGATGACTATGAAGTTGGCTCAACTCAATTTCTTGGCTGTTTCCACTTAGGCTGTACTTAATTTTAGGCTAAAAGTCAAATATATATTACTGAGTTTATCCGACTCAAAAATACCAATAGTTCACCCAACTTTAAAAAATGATTGGAAAATGTTGACTCAGTTTATTTAAAGTAGTACAGTGTACAGAACCTTTTGTTATTCATGAATGAAGCGTGGCAAAAGCAGCCAAGTCGTTAATTGGTTCTTCATAGGCGGCACAGAAACCACATGTGGCACTTAGATCTAGTGGAACATTATTAGCTGGAGGAAAAGCTCAAATATTCCATCAAGGTCTCAGCTGGAGAGAAAATAAGAGGTGGTGAAAAGTGAATGATGGCTAGGGCTCCTGTTTAAAATGAGTCATCACATCCGTTTTATATAAACTGTAAATCCTTAAATAAAACCTTTCCCAGGGATGGATTTTTCTCCTGAACCCACGGGAGGCTTTTATTGTGAAACATTAACAGGATGTGCTGAGTTTCATTAACAGTTGCAAAAAAGTTGAAAAATACTGCAAGTAGAATGAGTTCATCAGAGGTTTAAATCAGTATTTCTGGTAATTAACTGGATTAATTAGGTCAAAATGTAATTAACAGTGAATTCACCAATAAAGACGTCACGATAATCTACAGTGAAGAAACATTTTGACAAACAGCAACTACTGACACTTCAACAAAGAGCATAACAGAAAACAGGGAGGATATTACTAAAATAGGATCAAACACTTATAAAACAGAGAAACTAGAAATAAAGATGAATAAAAGCTTTGGTCACTATTTGAGAATTACTGATACGTTCCTAAAAATGAAACAGCCTAATCTAAAGACAATTTCTGCAAAATTTCACACCCTGCATAAACACGGAAATGGAAAATCTCTCACAGAATGTCACAATTCAAAGTGTTCCTTAAACACATCATATCAGCACGCTGCTTAAATGGTCTTCACAAAGTTCAACAAACATCTCTCTCACTTTATGTTCCTCCTTTGTTATATTAGTTAATATTAAAGTTCCGCCCTCGCTAGTACTTTTTCTTCTTTAGGATAACATTCTTCCTCTCTTTTCCTTATTTTGCTGTAGCTCTGTGAAGCAACGGTTTCAGTTTCTCAGATCAATAGAGCAGCAGCGAGCTTAAGTGTGAGCTTTTACAGCTGCAGTGCCCTTATGCCTGGTGTGCGTCAGAGAATCTGTGTGTGTGCGTGTGTGTCTATGAGCACATCTTTGTGTGCATCTGTGCGCTAAAATACACGATACTGTTTCGTGATAACAGAAAAGGTGGTTTTTAACTTTAATGAAAAACTGAGAAAGTTTCAGAAGCTGTTTCACTCAAAATGTGATATTCATTCATTCAGTCATTCATTCATTCATCCATCCATCCATCCATCCATCCATCCTTTCATTCATATCTATTTATGTTGTACATTGATTTGTCTATTATTGAGATCTGGATGATAGACCAAACTACATTTACGGACTAAATTTCAGGTAACTCCAAATTCACAAACTTTTTCTTGCAACTGTATATTTATTTGAGTTAAATCGACATATTGGGAGATTTTTATCATTATCCAATACTGACTTATCACAAATTTCTTGTATTGGCGAATACACACACACACAAAAAAACTGCTGGACAAAGAAACCTGCGTATAAGCCGATCTCCTGATGTTGTTCCATCAATTTATTTGTTTAGCAAATT